>LUCW03000994.1:0-37985 GCA_001586965.3 Sphaeroforma sirkka | reverse complement strand
GGTAAACTTCGATGGAAATTACTAGGTTTCAAACTATATTAAACTAAAATACAATTTAGTCAGTTAGGATTTAGCAGTGGTACTGCCTCTTGTTAAGAGCCTAAATATCCTCGATCACACAGGGCGTACCTCTAGCTGTTCTTTATTGAATATTGATTTTGAGATTGGCGGAGGACCAAAATCAATAAGTAGTAGTTCGGAGATTATAAAATTTAGTTTATAATATCCTACATCTACTAATGTCTCAAATAGGTCCAAGTAGATGAGTCATACCAAATACTCAGGCTATTGGAGCCATCAAAGTGAATTTAGAACACTTTGGAAATATTGGAAAAAGAGCTTGTACTAAATTATTTAAAATACAAATAAAACCAATGTATTATCTCAATTGATCTTGATATTTTAGACTGACCGGAGGCCGTATTTCTACATAGCCCCCAGTAGCTTTTAGAACTACGAACGTACGTTAAGATACGATCTAGTTGGTAAAGCGAAAACCAAAGTAAAAAACGGTTTCGGTCATGACTTATCGAGTAAGTATGTGCCTATATGTACGAGTTCAAGACTCATGTTGTACTCTATGTCGTTTAGTATTTGGTCCAGTAACCATTTCCGATGTAGGCGCCTTACGTTTATTATTTGGTAAGGTAATAGCCAAAGGCTGTTCTTCATTAGTAAGTAAGTTTGAACAATTTTCTGCACTGTTGGTAAGCAGATCAGAAAGTTTAGTCACGTAGGAAGTAGGTGGCAAATAGGGAATTTCAGATCCGTCAGGGTTTGTAGTCACCTGAGGAAACCCTTTTCGTTTATCTCGTGTGTTCTTATGTAAACGCTTATTCCATTTCTTATTAAAGATACGAAGAAAGTCGCGAGATTCACGAAATGCATCGGAGGTTAGCCAAGCTACTGTCCCATCCATGAAACGGGTCTTGTAGTAAGTGTAACCGTCTTCGGATGTTTTGTCAATTATATCTTTGACTTGTGACTCCATAACTGGTACATCAGAATCAAATGAGAGCGAATGAGAGTTCGGAGGTAGGGATACGGTGAGTGCCTAGATTGGTTGCGCTAGTACCATCAATGTTATTCACTTCGTAAGTATCACTCTTCTCATCATGGTAGGAAATAACAAAAGGTCCTATCGTCTTAGAAGAGAGTTCGGTAACGTTGGCGTTTCGATTTATAATGTTAACGTAATCGCCGACTTTGAACTGAACAATGTTCTTAGTGTTATTCCATCGGTCATACGCTTTAAGTAGGACGCGATTCTTGTGCTCGAGTAAACAGGGTAAACAACGTTCTGCATATGCTCGATCTTTGTAGCCACGGGGTAGCGTGTTTCTCGGGCGCAGTTTTATCAAACGTTGCTTGTAATTCACTATAGCGGCCAAAGAAATAGTGAAACGGAGTGTTCCAGTTTGAGGATTCATGCAGTTATTCATTTGAGTCTGAACCCATTTCAAATGATAAGGCCACATATCCTCAACGTCGTCTAGTGCGGTACGCAAGAGTTTCTTAAGTTCTCTATGACGTGTCTCATTTGCACCCTGCGTTTGAGGTTTGTAAGGAAACACCACGCCTATGGGTCATGCCTGATACGAGTATAAGTGCCTCCATTACGTCGGTACAAAACTCACTACCGTTATCAGAACATAGTACTGGGGAAACCGAAGTCATTAAAGACGTGATAGCATAATTCTGCCACTGTTTGTGGACGTTTGTTCGGTATTGCATAAAGCAAGTTATAGCCCGAAGCCACACATAAGAAATGACAGATATATACATCGCCAGTATGCTTGATCGCGGAGTTTAACCAAATCGACTATGACTCGGCGCATCGGTTGGTCTTCTGTCACACTTTAGGGGTGCCCAACCGTATCGCTTGATCTGGTTCTTTTCACAATCAGTACAGCGTCGGTATACTTCACGTATGGTTTCTTTCAGCGCCGGGTGATCAAGCCCTGCACGAATAGCCATTTTATAAGTATGCTCATATGCTCGATGCGTTAAATTATGTATAATTTTAACTCTACTTTCGAGCTCCTCTAAGTCAGTCAGATTCTGCGTAACGCTGGCTGGATGAACCATAGTCCTGTTGGAAAGGGCAACCTCAGTATCAGGAGGGGTAGAGTCCTGAGATACATAATTGACAACATTGGATTGTTGAAGTATCTTCTTCAGTTGTTTCGCAACTCCTGGCTGTTCTTTAAGCAGCGCTTTAAGTAGTTGAGTGCGAGCTTCAGGTTCTCTTAGAGTTTTGAGTCTTTGATCCATGGCCTTAGCTAGTTCCATGTTTTTACGATCTAATGCCGTTTCAATCGGCATTACCTCGACTGCAATCTTGTTGGGTGCATGTGTTGTACGAGTCTTGAGCTTTTGTTCAAACTCTTTAGACTCCTCTAGTTTAGCTAAGAATTCGGTTGAGGGTTTCCACTTAGTGGTACCTGCAGGACCGATGCGACAAACAATGGTGTGTTTCCAAGGCGTCTTCTTAATAGAATAGGATCCCTGATACAAGAACGTGTCGGTTTCACGGTCGACATAAATAGGTTCGTCTTGAATCATATTAATTAAATCACGTATCCATGGGTCGGAGTTACGTAAGGGACAACACAGCGTAATGGTAGATTTAGTAATATTAACATAATTTAACAACTGTGCGATAAGTTGACAAGGTGGGTTAGCCCACGCATTATGCTTTGATAAGTCAAGCTGAAATGCATCACCTTTAGGATGAGTCAACGACCTATATTCAGAAACCTGTTTGTTATGTTCTGCGGCAAACATATCAACAGTAAATGGACCCCATCGTGATTGAGCGAGGTTAAACCATTTCTTATTTAGCATCCAATCGGTTGCTAATAACTCTTTGACTGTTTTCTGGTAGTCGGGCACAAGTCGAGAGAGCATGTCAGGAAGATGGTTATGTATTCCTGGAATGTGTTATATTAAAAAAAGCGAACTTGGCAATAATGTCATGCCAGCGGCTCACCAACTGTGAATCAGGGTTCATATCTTTAAGTATGTTAAAGACTTTGATCACAGGCGACAGTAAAGTAACTTCCATAAAGGTAGTCTTTAAACTGTCTTAGCGCAGTAACTATAGCAAGGAGCTCTTGTTTAACGGTAGGGTAATTCCGTTGACTCTTATTATAACTCTTGCTAAAGAATTGTATGTAGCGCGGTTTACCATTTATCGTTTGGTAAAGCACTCCACCTACCGCTCGATCTGAAGCGTCGGTTGCTACTTGAATGGGACACCATCCACAGGGTACTGCATGATGGGTGCGTCCATTACTTTACTTTTGACTAGTTTAAATGCATCATCACATTCTTTAGTCCAAAGCTTTCCCCAAAGGTCCTTTGTGCAGCCGTAGGTGACTGAAAGGCTTTAAGTAATGAGAAAGATGCGGTACCGAATCCGAGAAGAAGTTAACAAACCCACACACAGAGTTCACATCTCTTCCAGTAATTGGTGTTGATAAATCCAACAGAAACTGTTTCTTGCCAGGATCAATTTCTACCCCTGCTGCAGATACTTTGTAGCCAAGTAAGTGTATAGTATCTTTAGCAAAAGAACACTTGTCTTCGTTAATCTTAAGTTTAGCATGATTAAGTCGCTTTAAGAAGACTTTTTAACGAGTTTAGCATGTTCATGTGCTGTCTTTTGTAAAGATAACTATATCATCTAAATAGACTGATACGTTATACGACAGGTCCGCAAATAGTTCCATCATAACTTGTTGGAAGAAAGAAGGTAACATGTGTAAGCCTTCAGGTGCACCTTTAAACTGGTACTTCTTACCTTGCCAAGTAAAGGAAAAGTATTTCCTATGAGGCTGATATATTTGTAGTTGATGGAATGCAGCTTTTAAGTCTATCTTGGAAAAGATAGTCGCACCCTCCATTTTGCGTAGTATCTCGCTTATCTTAGGTAAGGGAAAACTATGTTGCGGAATTAGTTTGTTGATTGGCGACAGGTCTAGTACTACTCTTTGTTTTACTAAACGTTCCATCAGATTTATATTGATCGACCGCTAAGAGAGCTAAGTTAACTGGGGTTGCATCATAATTGATTTCAATTAGACCCTGTTTTAACCAATCTTCGATTTGGGTTTTGACAACGTCTTTGTGTCTCCAACTCACGTAGTTATGTGAAGGACACTTTAACTTAGAGAAGTCGACGTTTGTTAAGTCAAGTCTAACGTACCCATTAGAGAACTTAAACATACACCAGTCAGTTATTGCAATCTTCCTGTTTTGTATAATTAAGTCCATAATTATATCGGTGAAGTGCGGAATCATATCCTTTGCTTCACCTTCCGGAGGTTTAGGTATCTTTAACATATTATCATCTGACTGATCTTTATTCGGGTCTAGCCCATTAGGCAGACCAGTGAGTGTTATACCTAAACTGAGAAGATCAGTCATACCTATAATTAAATCGTATTTCTGAGACATGTCAGTAACGATTAGGTGAGTCTTCACTTCTCTTCTATCTGACAGCATTATGTGTGCATAGTCAATGGCTTGTTCGCAAGTAGTAACTTTGCCATTTCCCAAGATTAAATCAGTTGTTTCGTTATGGACAGCCATATCTGTAGCGTAGGCTACTCGGCATGAGATAGCAGAGACTTCAGCCCCTGGATCAAATAGTGCCATAACTTTTTCTCCATTTACGAAAACTGTTTGAAAGATACGTTCATCTCCTTTGGTATAGATTTTATTGAACATTTTCTCATAATCTTGCTCTAGTGCGCACATATGGTACTGTCAGTGCTTAACTTGGACGTCTGGTAAGTCCTTGCAATCCTCTTTGTGCCAACCGTTAGTACCCTTTGCAAGTAGCACACTCTTTCATATAGTGTCCAAAATCTGGCTTTGCCTGGTGCACACTTAACAGGGTCGTGTCTACCATTCCACTTGCCATTACGTTTTGTGAGGTTGTAACCACACTTCTTGCAAGGCGCTCTCACCTTCTTATCACCTTCGGTTCGGTAGAAGTAGAGCCAGTACCCCTCCAGTAGTAGTGCGAGGTTTCTTAGTACTACGCGCAGTATTAGTCTCTACTGCGTTTCGCTTAGTGGGCTGGGTGTAGCTCGTGGTACTAAGTACTCTAGTAGAGGAATTGGTATGCTTGTGTACTATCTTCTCAAAGACAGACCAAGGCATAGATCGCAAATCACCATAGGCGATGATGTCATCATTGACTTTCTTAAAGAGGTTAGCTCCCAGAGTCTCCATCATCTGACAAATTAATAAATATTCGCCAGTATAGGTACGACCACCCATCCGTGTATTCATATGTGTCATATGAGCTAGAGCACCTCGAATAGTGGTATCGTTCGCAAAGAACTTGCGAGACTCTAGAAGTTCACGGTCACGTGCATCTTCAAAAAAAAGGTGTTAAGTATATTATCACGCAACTGGTGCCAGGGTAGGGCTTTCCAGTTGGGCTCATGAGCCTTCAAGATAGTTCGCCATTCACCTGGCTCACAGAAATGAATAAAGGCATTCATCATCTGCTTATCCCTAAGGCTGGCAGACTCCTTAAGTTGGTCGAAGGCCTTCAGTGTCTCCACTGTACTCTCATTAGTAGAGAAATCGACCTCAGCCTGCGCGTTACCTAGCTGCTTTATAAAGCTTGGTTCTAAGTGTTCACGAGGCTCATGCTCAGTGCTACGGGCCGCTAGTGCCAAGATGGTGTCTATTTCCTTTCTCTTGTTATCGATTAGATAGCGAATGTTATCCGCTTTCCTATCGTCAAGGTCAGAGTCATTCAATAGACGGTCCTCAAGGACTTGCATACCAGAGCGTAATAGCCTGAGACGAGTATGTCTGGTTCTCACTTCCTCATCCTCAGGATTAGAGCGGGAACTCTCTAACGAGGTACTGGTGTAGCGATTGCCAAAATCGTGATTACCAGGGTTAGTTGGCAAATGAGGGTCGATATTACGAGGATGGTAAGCCTCATCGAGTTCCATACGATCATATCCTCTGACAGGGTTAGGTTTGTCAAGAGGATGGTCGATGGTAGCATCAGAGCTATAGAGATTAAATTTTGAAATATTATCTCTCTCGCCAGTGGTAATTGGCTTAGTGGTAAACATACTGGCTGGTAAACCAGTAGGTCTCGGGTTCGAAACCCGGCCCGAAATTTTTTTTTCTTCGGTATAGGAAGAATATCAGCCAAGTGGGACACGATAGAGGGGTCCACAACTGCTGCTGCCGCTAGCTCCTTCAAGAGCGCTTCAGTGCGGTTCAATTGGCGTTGAGATTGAGAGGATCCAGCCACTCGTTGTCGAGTTATGGCGTCCTCAGCTTCGGCCCCAAGATTTGAGCTGAATGGAATGGCTTCTCCATCGATGGCGAAACCGAAATTTTCGGACAGGTCCAATACTTCCTTTTCACGCCGGATTTGTGCTGGAGTGTCCTTTAGATGTGGAGTTATAATGCCCCCCGACATTCGTATCCACGAATTTTCCAGCCTTTCGACGTTTATCCCCAATATTTGACGGCACGTGGTCAGGGGGGCAAGCTGGGGTCCTGAGCTTCACTCCTAGGTGATACACGGACGCTGGCGAGCCTTTCCGCGGTAGTAGATACCTCTTCTTCCAAGGCTTTAGGATCCGACGAGTCATCCTCAGAATAATCCTCTGTACCAACCTCAGAATTTGCTTCCCCAACAGTATCCTCGGCAGGCTCAACTCCAGACAGGCTAGGTGTTTCCACAGGGACCTCAGGAACCTCGGCAGGCTTAGCAGGCTTAGAGCTAGCGGCTCCCTTGCCTTTAGAAGTACCCTTAGCCATAGTAATTGCTGGATAGTAAATTGATGTCAGACAGTCTAGAAGCAGTACACTACTGTAACTACTATATAACTGAAAAATATGTAAACTTCGATGGAAATTACTAGGTTTCAAACTATATTAAACTAAAATACAATTTAGTCAGTTAGGATTTAGCAGTGGTAGCTTGTGTAAGAATGATCGGGACTGCCTCTTGTTAAGAGCCTAAATATCCTCGATCACACAGGGCGTACCTCTAGCTGTTCTTTATTGAATAATTTTCACTAGAAGTACTAAATGTTCATGACCACTTGCCTAATTTGTAAATAGACATAATAACGTAAGTCACGTTAATACATTAGCTGATATAAATAAAGTTCCATCTGAAGAAAAGTTAAAAAAAAAAAAGACTTATTGGATTTTGGAGATTGGCGGGAGGACCAAAATCAATAAGTAGTAGTTCGGAGATTATAAAATTTAGTTTATAATATCCTACATCTACTAATGTCTCAAATAGGTCCAAGTAGATGAGTCATACCAAATACTCAGGCTATTGGAGCCATCAAAGTGAATTTAGAACACTTTGGAAATATTGGAAAAAGAGCTTGTACTAATTATTTAAAATACAAATAAAACCAATGTATTATCTCAATTGATCTTGATATTTTAGACTGACCGGAGGCCGTATTTCTACAGTATTAAATTATTTAAAATACAAATAAAAACCAATGTATCATCTCAATTGATCTTGATATTTTAGACTGACCGGAGGCCGTATTTCTACACCGAGCTCTTCTACAGCTCCATTGCCCGCCAAACACTGCACGACTTTGATTCCCACCGCCACGACTTTCAGGATCTCAAGCGACTCATCACACCCGCCCACAAGCAGTTCCTTGCCCCCATGGCCCCGTTTCTGTCTTCCAAGCAGATGCGCCTCGAGCTCATCAAACAGTTTGGCGCCACAGCCAGTGTCGTGTACATCACACTCAAGCAGTTTCAAAAAATACAAGTCCAACCTTACCCAGGCCTTTCGCTGCCAGTTTGTCCACACAATCCCAGAGATCCGCGACTGGGTAGTCAAGAACTCCACGTTCGGTATCACATCTCCGGATAAGCTCGTGGACCTTGAGAGCTTCCATCTTATCCTGTCAACCCCGCAGCTTGCACAGACCCGGGCCACGTTGAACAAGACCAGCATGTTTGACGTGACGTTCAAAATCAACTTGTCGGGCCTGTACATGTTCATCGAGGGCACCATCACACGCCAGCAGAACTTTTGCCTCGGCTCCATCACACTCGTTTTCGAAACGACTACCGACGCATACGCCAAGACGCTCCAGCAAACCCTTAAGGGTAACGGTAGAGCCCTCATCATTCTATGTATCCGACAACGAGGCCGGTATCCATGCGGTCTACAACCGGGTGTTTGGGGAAATATCAATCAGGGGCATCAGCTGCATGTTTCATTTGGTTGAAGGCCTGCATAATGGCAAGCACGCGTACGCCAAGAAACTGAGTCGCGAGGGCCGGCACACGAGGAGTGCTGAGCTCGTCGGAATCCTGGTCATTGGCGACAGGGAGAGGTTCACGTCGGCTGTGGCACTGTTCCGAGCCAAGTGGCCGATCCTGGCTATCGATCTTGACGCCATGTACGTTAACCTCAACACCAAGGGGCGGGCGGATCTCAGTGACCACAGCGGTGTTCTAATCACAAACAATGCGCTCGAGAGTTTCAACAAGCAGATCAAGGAGAGCGTGACCAAATTTCGCCATCTGCCACTCATCGAACTCTAAGGCCAGCTGAGGGCTCTGATTGCGAGTCTCCAGTCCGACTATGCGAGCTCACCGGAACAGGAAGACGCTACCGTGATTACAAAGTACACGCCGGAGCACACAAAGCTGAGACTACACAAGACATTTAGCGCGGCGCTTATCATTGTGGATATGGACCCCGTCGTCGAGACCGTTGAGCAGTTGGCTGAAGCTTATCCGAATCCGGAGCTCGCGGCCGTGGAGGCGGAGATGGGCAACTTGACGCAATCACTCGTGAACGGTTTTGACTCGACGATCCTTACCCGTCTGGCGGACCTGGACAAGAAGGCCAGACTAATGCGACTCGTGGCCGAGCAAGTGTCGGCCGGTATAAATACGATAAACGAGGCCAAGACGCTCAGGAATGTGTACAAGGGCGCGGCAATCAAGATGGCAAACCGCGACCATGACGCAACGTACTCCTGGTGCACCCCCCGTTTCACAGGGTAAAGGCCGGAGAGAGTGCCGTGTGCGACTGCAACGCCTACTGGCAGTATGCAACGTGCGCCCACTCAATGGTCAGAAGGCTGGTGGACGGGACCATGGCAACTGCGGGCTACGAGAAGGTCACCATGGCCAGCGGGACCAAGGTGGACGCGGTGAAACTGGCCAAAAAGAGGACGAAGAAGATGGTTGGTGCGGCGCTATATATGGAGTAGACATAAAAAGTCTTGAAGCCCATAAGCTCACTTGTTAGATCATTGGTCTTTTCTAGCTATGTACAAGCGGTAGACATGGACCAATAAATGCGTGGGTCCCGCGCTGTCTATGAAATGAATAAATAAAAATATAAGAATTATTCGAACATGATTGTTTTATTTACAATTCACGCAGACGCTTTCTCACGTTTGCAGGCATGACGAGCTTGAGTGCGCACTCGTTGGCAACTTCTAGTTTTTCAGCTGCTGCGCTAAATTTTTCGTTCAGCTTTTCATTCTGTTTCCGCATTTCGAGTTTTTCAGCACGGCTTGCGTCAAGTTGCGCATCCAGAACACTTCGCTCCTGTTTTGCAAACTGATGCTCTAGAGTCGCCAGTTCTAGCCTATGAGCCGTATTATCCTTACGTTTTGACGTCCGCGCTCCGTTGCTATCACAGAGACGTTCGCAACTATCGTATCCAAACTTCTTCAGGCACAGACACGAGATCCGTTTGATCGTCGTACGGGAATGCTTTCACAACGTGCATACCGTGTCGAAAACCGCATCCGGTCCATTCGCTAAGGTAGGGTCGATATTTATGAGCCCACGTAAGGCGACCTTGGCCCAAGTACCGAACTATTAAACGTGTAAACTTGTGTTGTAAAGTAAAAAGTATCTTTACCGATACAGCAGTCAAGTATATAGTATCAGCTTTCGTCACATAATTTATACCTATCACCTGAAATACAATACAACGCCTCAGACTAGAGTCAATGTTCTGTTGAACTTGTACGCGTGGATTCGTGGACCCATACTTCATACTTCTGATTTAATATGTCTCCATACTTCTGAATATTATTGAAAACTATCGTTTCATCGCATTCGAAATTACATAGCCTTCTAAATTATACACAAGAGAGAGAAGGTTATGATCGTTTGGTTTGCACGATTGCACTGTAGTTGAACAATGTTGGATTTTGTTTTGTCGCGTTCTGTTGCAAATTTCAGGTCCAAGGGATTTTGTCCTGTTCTGTGATTTCATCAACCGCAATTATATATTTTTTTCAGAATATATATATTAAAAAATACTACTTGGTTCATATAGAAATACAAGGGTTCGGCGATATTATAATTTTATAGTCACGTGCCGCATGTATATATAGACACAATCTCTGGCCTCTCACTCTGCAGTAAGCAGTATGCAGAAACTGCTGGTCCACTCTGCTTGTGGGTCAGTGAAGTACGGGACAGGAAAACTCGGACTTTGATGATGTGATTTGTTTCTTTTTGTTGTTTTTTTTTTGTTTTTATGTTTACAAAAAATAGACTGAAAAATCACGAGGCTACCCTAGACCCTAAATCCTAAAACCCTAAAAAAAATGTAAGTGTTTTTTGAACATATTTAGAAGCAAACTAGCAGAGCTGTTCAATTTAGGCGGCTATGATAGAAGGCTATGAAAGGTCTATTTATGTGTAAAATGAACCAATGAAGCGTGTAAAACTACGCGTCGGATTCGGATGTCCATGATGTTGACCTTTATTGCATATATGAGGAAATTGGTATGTGTGGAAGTGACAACATTCATATATCACATGTATCATGTGTGCATAAGCAGAAGGCCCGTGAGACGCTAATTAGGGTACTTAACTTAGCTGCATTTGTATTAAAAACAGGACTCACGTTCTCTACCTCCTCTCATAGCTTAAATCTTTGAAGCCCACGACATTGTTTTTGCAATAGTATGAAACAAATTTAGCGATTCAATCCCTCGACAGGTAATTTAATCTCTCGACCTATTGTTCCTCGCCAACGATGGCAATGCAATGAAAGGGACAGATATAGCCCAGTTGTAGACCCATTGACTTGAGTACATATAGAATATACGTACACATACAGTATATATATATATATATATCAAAGTATATATATATATATATGATATATATCAATATATACATATATATATATATATATATATATATATATATATATATATATATATATATATATATATATATATATATATATATATATATATATTTTATATTTATATTATATATGTACATGTGTGTGTGTGTGTGTTTTTTTGCGTATCTGTATATATATATTTATATATATATGTGTGTGTGTGTGCGTGTGTGTGTGTGCATTTATGCATGTATGCATGCATACATGTATGTGCATGTGTGTGCAATATGTATGTATATGTATTATATATATTATATATGTATATATGTATATATATATATATATATATATATACAAAATGTTTAATTCTATATTATATATATATACATATGTGTGTGTGTGATGTGTGTGTTGCATATCTATATATATATATATATATATATATATATATATATATATATATATATATATATATATATGTATGTATGCATGTAATATATATAAATATATATATATAAATATATATATATATATATATATATATATATATATATATATATATATATATATATATATATATATATATATATATAATGTGCATTTGTATATCGTTATGTATAGCCTATATAAAAAATATTCATCCTTCTACGAATGCACTTGCAGATACCACAATAAACTCCAGACCGTACCTCGATTATGGTTCAGACTTGCGCTTTTCGGCGGGCCACAGTTCCAAGTAAATAACTATGTTCATAATTTGAATATTTAAATTGATTTACTTATAATTGCTTTCAATAATATATAGATTGTGTAGTAAATAACTATGTTCATAATTTGAATATTTAAATTGATTTACTTATAATTGCTTTCGATAATATATAGATTGTGTTGCTCAGTCAGTATTTCATATTTAAAGATCGCTACAGTAGCACAGTCGTTCAACGGTGGCGAACGAACCTAGACAATTGAACATGACCGATCCGTCGGCAGTGCCGTAATTGTCAGAAATCTCACAATTACCATTTCCGATACCGGGAAGCGAGTAGTAATCCTGGTTGTTAGCACCATTGATACAGACACCTCCATTCGCTTCCATGACAGACTTGATGCCATCTGCACTACCAGCAGTGGACCAAGCCTCTCTCAGCTTAGATACAGTCGTGTCGACATTGCACACCTGGCCGAGGCCGAGACAAACTTGGTCGCAAGTCTCACCAGCGGCTCCCATAACGAAACCAGTGTCTATCTCAACAACAGGCTTCTCAACAACTGGTACGACAAAGTTTGCATTATTACAGAAGCAAAGACGTTCAACAGTGTCGAACTTACCAAGACAGTTAAACATAACAGATCCGTCGGCTGTACCATAGTTGTTGGAGATCTCACAGTTACCGTTTCCAACTCCGGGAAGTGAATAATAATCTTGGTTGTTAGCTCCATTGGGACATACGCCTCCGTTCTCTTCGATGACAGATACCACGGCATTAGCACTACCACCAGCTGCCCATGCCGCGCGGATCATCGATACTGTATTGTCAACATCGCACAGCTGAGACCGACCAGTACAGACTTCCTCACAACTCTGTCCGGCGGTGCCCATTACAAACTCATCCTCGAACGTTGGTGCGTTAACGTCGCAACATAGTGCCTCCTCGCATCCAGTCAGAGCACATACGATGTCTCCAGCAGTGGTCTTCAAGGTAGAAGACGAACTGCATGAATAAGAAGAGCATCGCTCCGGTGCGTCGCAACAAAGACTCTCTTCACAACCTGTGATGGGGCACACAATATCTCCGGCAAGATTCTTCAGTAGAGAGGAAGACTCGCAAGTGTACGAAGAACACACATCTAGTGCATCGCAACATAGACTCTCTTCACACCCTGTGACTGTACACACAATATTACCGGCAGTAGTCTTCAGTGTAGAGGACGCATCACAAGTGAAGGAAGAGCATACATCTAGTTCGTCGCAACAAAGTCTCTCTTCACATCCTGTGAGAGGACACACTATGTTGCCTGCGGTAGTCTTCAGTACAGAGACCGCATCACAAGTGTAAGATGAACAGTAGGTGTCAGCTACAACGGGCTCCTCGACAACTGGTTCCTCAACTCTTGCTGTCGCAGTGTCGGCCCCATTGCAGAAGCACAGACGTTCGACAGTGTCAAACTTACCGGCACAGTTGAACATAACTGTTCCGTCAGCCGTTCCATAGTTGTTAGAGATCTCACAGTTACCATTGCCGATACCAGGAAGTGAATAATAATCCTGATTGTTTGCTCCATTGGGACATACACCTCCGTTGCCCTCCATGACAGATACCACAGCGTCGGCACTACCACCCAGTAACCATACCGAGCGTATCATGGACACCGTTGTGTCGACATTGCACATCTGACCACGACCAGTACAAACGTCATCACAACTCTGTCCAGCAATTCCCATAACGAACTCGTCACTGAATGTGGGTTCTTCTACAACTGGTTCTTCAACCATTGGTGGAAGGACCTCAACAACAGGTTCCTCAACAACTGGTACGACAAAGTTTGCACCATTGCAGAAGCAAAGACGTTCAACAGTGTCGAACTTACCAAGACAGTTAAACATAACAGATCCGTCGGCTGTACCATAGTTGTTGGAGATCTCACAGTTACCGTTTCCAACTCCGGGAAGTGAATAATAATCTTGGTTGTTAGCTCCATTGGGACATACGCCTCCGTTCTCTTCGATGACAGATACCACGGCATTAGCACTACCACCAGCTGCCCATGCCGCGCGGATCATCGATACTGTATTGTCAACATCGCACAGCTGAGACCGCCCAGTACAGACTTCCTCACAACTCTGTCCGGCGGTGCCCATTACAAACTCATCCTCGAACGTTGGTGCGTTAACGTCGCAACATAGTGCCTCCTCGCATCCAGTCAGAGCACATACGATGTCTCCAGCAGTGGTCTTCAAGGTAGAAGACGAACTGCATGAATAAGAAGAGCATCGCTCCGGTGCGTCGCAACAAAGACTCTCTTCACAACCTGTGATGGGGCACACAATATCTCCGGCAAGATTCTTCAATAGAGAGGAGGACTCGCAAGTGTAAGAAGAACACACATCTAGTGCATCGCAACATAGACTCTCTTCACATCCTGTGACTGTACAAACAATATTACCGGAAGTAGTCTTCAGTGTAGAGGACGCATCACAAGTGAATGAAGAGCATACATCTAGTTCGTCGCAACAAAGTCTCTCTTCACATCCTGTGAGAGGACACACTATGTTTCCTGCGGTAGTCTTCAGTACAGAGACCGCATCACAAGTGTAAGATGAACAGTAAGTGTCAGCTATAACTGGCTCCTCGACAACTGGTTCCTCAACTCTTGCTGTCGCAGTGTCGGCCCCATTGCAGAAGCACAGACGTTCGACAGTGTCGAACTTACCGGCACAGTTGAACATGACAGCACCATCAGCTGTTCCATAGTTGTTCGACACCTCACAGTTTCCACTACCGACTCCGGGAAGTGAATAGTAGTCCTCGTTGTTGTGTCCGTTGGGGCAAACACCACCCTTGCTCTCGATGATAGATACAACTGCGTTGGCATCGCCTCCAGCTGCCCATGCCGCACGAATCTGAGATACTGTGTCCTCGACATTGCACAACTGGCCACGGCCGGTGCAGACATCATCACAACTCTGTCCAGAGGTTCCCATAACGAACTCATCATTGCTGGAGGTAGGCTCCTCGACAGCAGGTTGCTGAACTGCTGGTTCCTCAGCTGGCACCTCTTCAACTGGCTCTTCAACTGCTGGTATCGCAGTGTCGCCACCATTGCAGAAGCACAGACGTTCGACAGTGTCGAACTTACCGGCACAGTTGAACATGACAGCACCATCAGCTGTTCCATAGTTGTTCGACACCTCACAGTTTCCACTACCAACTCCGGGAAGTGAATAGTAGTCCTCGTTGTTGTGTCCGTTGGGGCAAACACCACCCTTGCTCTCGATGATAGATACCACTGCGTTGGCATCGCCACCAGCTGCCCATGCAGCACGTATCTGAGATACTGTGTCCTCGACATTGCACAACTGGCCACGGCCGGTGCAGACATCATCACAACTCTGTCCAGAGGTTCCCATAACGAACTCATCATTGCTGGAGGTAGGCTCCTCGACAGCAGGTTGCTGAACTGCTGGTTCCTCAGCTGGCACCTCTTCAACTGGCTCTTCAACTGCTGGTATCGCAGTGTCGCCACCATTGCAGAAGCACAGACGTTCGACAGTGTCGAACTTACCGGCGCAGTTGAACATAACAGCACCATCAGCTGTTCCATAGTTGTTCGACACCTCACAGTTTCCACTACCGACTCCGGGAAGTGAATAGTAGTCCTCGTTGTTGTGTCCGTTGGGGCAGACACCACCCTTGCTCTCGATGATAGATACCACTGCGTTGGCATCGCCACCAGCTGCCCATGCCGCGCGAATCTGAGATACTGTGTCCTCGACATTGCACAACTGGCCACGGCCGGTGCAGACATCATCACAACTCTGTCCAGAGGTTCCCATAACGAACTCATCATTGCTGGAGGTATGCTCCTCGACAGCAGGTTGCTGAACTGCTGGTTCCTCAACTGCTGGTTCCTCAGCTGGTACCTCTACAACTGGCTCTTCAACTGCAGATGTCGCAGTGTCGCCACCATTGCAGAAGCACAGGCGTTCGACAGTGTCGAACTTACCGGCACAATTGAACATGACAGCACCATCAGCTGTTCCATAGTTGTTCGACACCTCACAGTTTCCACTACCGACTCCGGGAAGTGAATAGTAGTCCTCGTTGTTATGTCCGTTGGGGCAAACGCCACCCTTGCTCTCAATGATAGATACCACTGCGTTGGCATCGCCACCAGCTGCCCATGCCGCACGTATCTGAGATACTGTGTCCTCGACATTGCACAACTGGCCACGGCCGGTGCAGACATCATCACAACTCTGTCCAGAGGTTCCCATAACGAACTCATCATTGTTGGAGGTAGGCTCCTCGACAACAGGTTGCTGAACTGCTGGTTCCTCAACTGCTAGTGCCTCGTCAACTGGTTCTTGAACCGGTACCTCAACTGGGGCCTGAGCAACCGTTGCATCAGCTGCCGGTGCCACAAAGTTAGCAGCATTGCAGAAGCACAGACGTTCGACAGTGTCGAACTTGCCCGCACAATTAAACATAACTGTGCCATCTGCTGTTCCATAGTTATTTGATACTTCACAGTTTCCATTACCAACTCCGGGGAGTGAATAGTAGTCCTCATTGTTGTGACCGTTGGGGCATTCGCCCCCGTTACGCTCCATGATACCCACCACTGCGCTAGCATCCCCACCAGCTGTCCATGCCGCGCGTATCATTGATACTGTAGTATCAACATTGCAAACCTGACCTCGACCGGTACAGACATCCTCACAACTCTCTCCGCTGCGACCCATAACGAATTCATCCGCGAACTCGGTGTCGGGACTGTCATTTGGTGTTATATCAGGTGAAGTGATTGCTGGTGCAGATATGCTATCAGTATTAACTGGCAAATCACCAGTACCTGTGCAACAGGTATCAACGTTGCAACCATTTGTGCACACGGTTGAATCTTGGAGTTCTGCCGAAAGAGCACCATATCCTTCGGGACATGTAAAAGTGTTACACTTGCGGGTTATGACTCCGAAAGATCGGGGAACAAGTTTGCCCTCTCTCTTACGCTTGCAGCATATACTCTCTCCGGCAATAGGGGCCGCGTCGGCTCTATCACCTTCTACTCCTACGACCTGAGCTTGGATGGTAGACCCAAGGAGACAAGCTGCTACCAATACAAGAGTAGCCTTGGATAACTGCATTTTGGATAAACTCAATAATCACAGTTCGTCGTATATGTAAATGGTCTGATCGATGTGTTTATTCTATTGACACACACACGCACTTTCATGAACTCCAGTGTGAGTGAATGACCTCTCAGAGCCTTGGCGATACCGCTTAAATAAATAAAAATCTGGTATATTTTGAACAAGAGTCACAAGCTGAATTTGGTCTTAAAAATCTGAAGTAGGATAATTTGTTTTTTAAAAGAAATGTATATTTGCATAGCCTTCTGAAAATAGAACAATTTGGTTTTAAAAACATTTAAAGTTTTAAAAATACTCACAAGGTTGGTATGCGATTCTAAAATTGAGATTTTCAGCACTTCGATCAAGAGACCTCATAGTCTCATAGGAGTCATAGGGCTGCTCATGCCTCATAGCCTCAAAGCTGTTCTAATAAAAATTATTTCAAAGTAAATATACACTTTTCGGAGTCAACTGGAGCCTAGAGGAGGGCAGGAGGACGACTATTTTAACTATAAAAATGTTGCATACATACCTTACACTCTAAGGGTACTTTTCATTCACTATGTTGGACTTTATTTAAAAACCAGCTTGTTCGCTTTTCACTTGTAGATTGTATACATAGCTTCAATGGTATTTTTTTCTTTAAAGTTTAAACTCTTTATATATAAGATTTTTGCTCTTATTCTAAAAAGTACAAAGAAAACAAACATAGCCCCTAATTATCAGAAACCCAATCCATATTTTTTCAAAAACACTGTGACATTTTGATATCTCTGTTTCTCAGTTTCTGAGGCAAAACTACCTCATGATGACTGATATGATATAATACTTTCATTTTTAAAAATAAAATAAACCAATATATAACCTATTGCTTTTGAAAAAACCAAATGTATATAAATATATATACCTAGCCCTGACTGTTCGATTTAGAAGGCTTTGATATATATTTAATTCCAAAACAATTATGCTATTTTTTCGTAGCCTTCTATTTTCTTTTTAAAGATATTTTCACTTTTAGTACAAAAAAAATCATTGTTGGTAAATACTACTACAATTTATTCATATTTATTTATACTTGTTTGTTTTTTTGTTTTTTTTTAAAGCCTTTTTTTTTTCAAATTACATGTTTATATGAGCAAAACCCAAAATGGTTTGGCTTTTCGAATTTTTCTGTGTGCTCTTTATTTTTTTGTTTGTATTTAGTAGTAGTTTATATTTTTTCTGAAGTTTTTATATATTCTTCTTTTTATTGTTTTCTGTGGAAAATGTTCGCTGTCACCAGTCACCACTCATCCCTGTGCAAAAATCCTGGTTCACAAGGTACACCAGAAACCCTACACCCTACCAACCCTACACCCTACCAAAAGACGGGCGAAAAGTTTCAGTAGTATCCCTTATTGACTTTTGGCTCGGCCCTAGTCGACTCAAAGAGTCTTAGTAAACCTCATATATCCTTCCTTAAATCCTCTGTGTCAAAGTCTGGGGATTGCAAGCTACATTATCCCTATACTACAGCACAAATCCACTTATCCCTCTGACGGAACCCGCCTGGTCCCACGACAAACCATCACTGCGCTTCCCGTACAGTATCTATGCTCACCTGAAAATTGTACACAAAACCACGGGCGGGCGTACACCCGACCATGTAGCCCTCCGCCAACGCTGTGACGACATCAGGAAGAACTCGACAAAACGTTGGTCCAACAAGGAGATCGTGGCAATCGCCCGGCGCCAATACTACTATCAACTGGTCATGGATAAACCGCCGACCTCAAACCAAGACACAGCCAGACACGACAGCTTCAATCGCTGCTTCGAGTCTACACCACTCCGGCTTTGTGCTATGAGTGTAACAAATACGTACATGTTCACATTGCTCGACTACCACACTGACGGCTGTCTCTGCCCTGTCTGCCCTGTCTGCCCGATAGCCACAATTCCACCATCAGCTGCATTCAACAACTGATTCGACGCATCTTGGTAGGCCCAAAACTGCCGCCCATTGGCCCTGACTTCCTCCAGCTAATACAGGAGTGCTACGACTTCCACGGTATCTGGACCCTCCACGAACACCTTGGACCTTTTCTTCGTCATGTTGAAGAACCACAGTACCCTCACCCGCCCCTGACACATCAACAGATTTTCCCCATTCCCCGGCTAATCACGCTGTTGAAGTACTACTTCCAGATTTTGGTCCAATTTACCAAATCATCGCGCTTGTTGATTCTGCCTATGATACTTCCGATCCAGGTAAGCCAACACATACCGAATTCATTCGCGGTCTGGTGCGGCATTGGCTTACCCCCATCCTCGCTCCTCGATCTGTAAACTTCGATGGAAATTACTAGGTTTCAAACTATAATAAACTAAAATATAATTTAGTCAGTTAGGATTTAGCAGTGGTAGCTTGTGTAAGAATGATCGGGACTGCCTCTTGTTAAGAGCCTAAATATCCTCGATCACACAGGGCGTACCTCTAGCTGTTCTTTATTGAATCAGTTTACAGATCGGATTATGACGGATCTTCGTACTCTGCACTAATCCAATCCGCGGCACTACACGGCGCAGACCCGATCCGTACCACAGAGGTGGGTACTCTACTTAGTAGGTCAGCAGGCAAAATAATGAAACATTCGATAGGGATAATATTATTTATTTCAAAAAAGACAAGTATGTATATTACAATGTATGAACATATAGTATGGCTCTCATAGTCGCTGTTGTGGTTCAGGAAAGATTGATGGGAAGAAGTGTTCAGTAAATTCCCGTTTGAAGCTTAAGCCAAGTGACAATAATTCTACATTTTGTAAACTTCGATGGAAATTACTAGGTTTCAAACTATATTAAACTAAAATACAATTTAGTCAGTTAGGATTTAGCAGTGGTAGCTTGTGTAAGAATGATCGGGACTGCCTCTTGTTAAGAGCCTAAATATCCTCGATCACACAGGGCGTACCTCTAGCTGTTCTTTATTGAATAATTTTCACTAGAAGTACTAAGTGTTCATGACCACTTGCCTAATTTGTAAATAGACATAATAACGTAAGTCACGTCAATACATTAGCTGATATAAATAAAGTTCCATCTGAAGAAAAGTTAAAAAAAGAAAAAAGACTTATTGGATTTTGGAGATTGGCGGGAGGACCAAAATCTATAAGTAGTAGTTCGGAGATTATAAAATTTAGTTTATAATATCCTACATCTACTAATGTCTCAAATAGGTCCAAGTAGATGAGTCATACCAAATACTCAGGCTATTGGAGCCATCAAAGTGAATTTATTACACTTTGGAAATATTGGAAAAAGAGCTTGTACTAAATTATTTAAAATACAAATAAAAACCAATGTATTATCTCAATTGATCTTGATATTTTAGACTGACCGGAGGCCGTTTTTCTACATTAAGTATATTCTCAACCAACTGGCACCAGGGTAGGGCTTTCCAGCGGGGCTCATGGGCCTTCAAGATAGTTTTCCATTCCTCTGACTCGCAGAAAAGAATAAAGGCATTCATTATCTGCTTATCCTGGTTCTCACTTTCTCGTCTTCAGAGCTAGAGTGGGTACTCTCTAGTGAGGTACTGGTATAAAGATTACCAAAGTCGTGATTACCAGGGTTAAATGGTAAATAAGGATCGATGTTATGAGGGTGGTAAGCTTCATCCATTTCCATACGATCATAGCCTCTGACAGGGTTAGGTTTGTCGAGAGGATGATCGATTGTAGCTTCCAAGCTATAGATTTTAAATCTTGAGATTTTACCAACGTCACCAGCGGATGTAGGATATTATAGACTAAATTTACTATCGTCTCAAATAGGTCCAAGTAAATGAGTCATACCAATTACTCAGGCTATTAGAGGCTTCAAAGTGAATTTATGGAAATATTGAAAAAAGAACTTGTAATCAATTATTTTATATATAAACAGAAACCAATGTTATCTATTGATCTTGATATTTTAGGCTGACTTTGACTGACCGGAGGCCGTATTTCTACAGGGGCGAGCCAATGCTACACCATACCATGGATGCATTCGGTATGTACTGGCTGGCCTGGATCAGAAGTATCTTAGACGGGATCAACAAGCGCGATAATTTGGTTTGAATCAAAATCTGGAAGTAGTACTTCCACAGCGTGATTAGCCGGGGTATGGAGAACATCTGTTGATGTGTCAGAGACGGGTGAAGGTACGGTGGTTCTTCTACATGAGTGAACATGTACGTATTTGTTACACTCATAGCACAGAGGCGGAGTGGTGTAGACTCGAAGCAGCGATTGAAGGTGTCGTGTCTGGCTGTGTCTTGGTTTGAGGTTGGCGATTTACCCATAACCAGTTGATAGTAGTATTGGCGCCGGGCCATTGCCGCGATCTCCTTGATGGACCAACGTTTAGTTCTTCCTGACGTCGTCACAGCGTTGGCGGAGGGCTACATGGTCGGGTGTACGCCCGCCCGTGGTTTTGTGTACAATTTTCAGGTGAGTATATATACTGTACGGGAAGCGCAGTGATGGTTTGTCGTGGGCCCAGACGGTTTGCGTCAGAGGGGCGAGTGGATTTGTGCTGGCCATTGAGTCTAGTTGTATTCCCAGTCAACCTCCGAGGTAGTAGGAGGTTCTCTGTGGATCACCCTTACCCTTGTCCACTGCGTCATGCTGAGTTAGAATGCGACGCCACAGGGAATTTTTTACCGTTGCATAGGGATAATATTATTTTTTCAAAAATGACAAGT
Source organism: Sphaeroforma sirkka (assembly GCA_001586965.3). Lineage (NCBI taxonomy): Eukaryota > Ichthyosporea > Ichthyophonida > Sphaeroforma > Sphaeroforma sirkka. The sequence continues at coordinate 16,253 of LUCW03000994.1, read as the reverse complement.
ATGTATATTACAATGTATAGCTCTCATAGTCGCTGCAGTGGTTGCATAGTCTGAACTCTGAATATCCTACCATTGCAGTTTATTTTGATAAATAAAATATATTTATAGCCTCCCTAATTTTTTTTTTTTTTTTTATCAGAAAGTGAGAAAACACTTGACATTCTATAGTTCGAGACCTTCCATTGGGTGTCAGATGATGACTTGCGCATAGCAATGTGGAAATTTGGAAATTGGAATCAATATTTATTCATTTAACATGCGCTGCCCCTACTTTTAATTATTTATAAATATAAATATGCCCATAGTCTCCTGAAAAATAACAAATATGCCTCTCTTTTTTTCTTCTTTTCTAAACTTTTTTGTTGACATTTTGGTATTTGTATTTATTTTAAAAACTCATATATGTACGTATTTATGTATGTGTCCGTCAAGGTACGGAATATTCCTATTCCACAGCATCACTAGATCCACTTGCTTGCAACAAGCCCAATCCTATTGAATCTTTCCACCACTATGTCGAATCCTAACATGGAGCCTGTGCAGGTCGAAAGCCTTTCGAAACAACTTGCGGACTCTAAACTGACGGTAAAGATACAAGCTTTCTGCCAGCAATATTTGTCTTATAACACATAGCTGCCGCCTCATTATATATCAACTGGCATCGCACTAGTGTTGCTTGTTAATAATTGACAGCGTCCGCGATTTTTGGCGTCGATATGTATTCAACTATCTGAAGCCGAGACAGGTGATTCTGATTTCCAGGTTCCCTGTTCTCGTTGAGTCCTTGGGGTTTCCCTTTTGTAACCACAAAGTCGGAATGAGTGTTTTGCGCTCGTGTACCCCATAGCGTTTTGTATGTTTGATATGACATGTTTTCAATCTTCACACCCATCACTAATTTGTTCTGAGAAATGATTGGGTTTCAATGTCTTGTACGGATTGCATCGCACGTTTTAAAAGGGAGTTGGATGCAAGGGGGGACCGAAGCGTTCGCCGTAACGAGGACGTTTTTGTGTTCACTATTGCGCTATTAATGCTTCGCAGCAAGCGATTCTGAAAGTTCTGGATGAAACTTCCGCAATCATTTATACACAGCATATATCCTTAGTCGATTCCGTATGCGATTTATCAGTCACTCAGACGAGTGGTGGCCACTCGCACGCTCTTACGACCCCTGTGCTGGCTTGGAACGCATGACCTGTATATGTATATGCACATGTCCGAAGGTAAACGATAAAATTATGTACACTTGCGCGTGTATATATGCAGTCGATATATGTATTTTGTGATGCGTAAAGTGGTCTAACATGGTTCTGTATTGCCCTATCTTAGCACTCTGAAAGCACTACAGACAATAAAAAGGCACCGGATCAGAAAGATCAAGGCCACCGACGGGTGAGCTTACAGGTGGCCAACAGTACCGAGAGAGGTCGTAGCGAATCCCCCAACTGGCGCGATCGTCAATCGCAGGTATTTGGCGTTGCACACTCAGTTTATTTGTTTTTTTACAATAGTATGTCTTGTAAGTTTGATTTGGAAAATCGAATAGTCATAGTTTGTGTAAGTATGTTGCAATATGTTAATATATTAACGACGTATATTGTAATATGTTAACATAGTAATCACTGACAATAATGCTTATGGGGTTTTTCTGACCGCAGCCAAGTAGCCGGTCGCAGAGTCGTGGCCGCGCAGTGCGGAATGAAGAATATACGACAACACGCAGTCCTTCCGGGAACTGGAGAGAGAGTGGCAGTTCACCTGGACAAGCACGTACGCAACAACCAACAAATACACAAACGCGCATGTCTCGCAATATGAGCTACGGCCGCAACAGTAACGGTAGCAGCAAACGTAGACAGAGCAGAGACGGCAGCGCTTCATGTAGAAATAACAGCAGCACACGTAAAGAAGGTAACAATACACACAGTGACAGCAGCAATACCCGCAGAGACAGCAGCAGTACACGCAGAGATTGTAGTCGCACTCGCCACGTGACGCTACTGGAGAATCCTCATCATCATGATAATCGAGGTATGCTCGGTAACAAAGTTTTTGTATTCACTTGTATGTAGATATATGTACTCTGCAACAGTGAATTAGTATAAATTTCGGAAATGGGAATATATACCCATGTACGCTTACATGCATGATCATGCTCATCACCAATTACACACAACACTTACACTCACACTTCACTAAGTACACACATTGCACACACACACACACATACAGAACACACAAACATATATACACACACTCACACTCACGCATACACACACACACTCTCTCTCTCTCTCTCTCTCTCTCTCTCACGCACACATACATACATGCATATATATGTACACACACACACACACACACACACACATACACACACACACACACACACACACACACACACACACACAGCCATACACACCCACCCACCCACGCACGCATGTATGTATATATATGTATATATATATATATATATATATATATATATATATATATATGTATATATCCAATCCGTCAGGATGGATGGTGAAAGAGCTCCATCAGGGAAGGACATATATATATATATGTATTATTGTAATATATATATATTATATATATATATATAATATAATATAATGTATATATATATATATATATAATATAATATTATATTATTACATAAAATGGATGATTTTTATATTGTTTGTAGATAATGTAATATTATTACTATATATGTATATATATATATATAATATATATATCATATATGCATATATACATGTATATATATATATATATATATTCGGATATATATATGTATATATATGGTTATATATATATATATATATATATATATATATATATATATATATATATATATATATATATATATATATATATGCATATTGTTTATATATATATATATATATTATGTATATATATATATATATATATATATATATATATGTATATATATATATATATATATATATATATATATATATATATATATATATATACATACATACATATATATATATATATATATATATATATATATATATATGGGCTTGTTGTACCATGTCCTTACATATTTGTTCCTATTAACAATATATTTGTTGTGTTTGATTCGATTATTTCTGGATGAAAAGGTCGCTCCCTGAGCCCCGGGCGTGGAAAGAAAGAGTTGGCATTCAATAATTGTCGAAAAGCGATTGTGGAGAACAAAGGTGCTGACAAGGTGAGGATTGTGTAGTTTGGAAGCGAACTCGAATCTCTCGGTGAGAGTATATGTTTCAATTGACAAGCTAGGAATGCACTACCTGTCGCAAAATTTCCGTCATACCTGGGCATGGCATTATATAAATGCTTTTTTCATCATTTTATTTTGGGGCCTGCAAATAATACCCTTTCGCCTGTGAAACTGAATTCATCTGTTGCACACGATCGCATCTACAACGAAAAAACCGTCCTCAAAAACATACATCGACCTGCATGAGCATTCTCACCTCTATTGCGACGTGCTAATGCCGAAGATGTACACAACAACCGAGGAAGTTTGTTGTATTCGCCTACCCATTGTTCTCATGTATTATTTAAGCAACTCATATATACTGACCATGTGCGAAGAGCAAGACACCGCAAGCCCAGAGCCAAACAGAGTGACGAGTGTGCATACAAACTTGTAGATAGATCAGTGCACAAATATTGATCGTCGTTGCCTTTTCCGTAGGGCGCTCACGGAAAACAACCACGTGTGACGATCAAATACTGCATGATTGTCATGGGTGCTTGGCAGGAGCTGCAATGAAACAAAATATGTGCAACTAAGGCCAAGTTTCAGTATCGGGGTCTTTTCGAGTCTTGAAATTATTGATTGAATATTTACGGTTTAAGCAGGTTCGTGAGGAGATAAAGAAGGGAGGTGTGACAGATGTTAATGAGTTGGCATTCTTCGGTCACTCCGGTAGTGACGGACAGACTCTTATGATGGTCAGTTGTAAGTATGGACGTGAGGGCATTGCGAAAGTGCTGCATGAGGAGCTGGGGGCAGATTTAAACATACAGGTGAGCTTTCATACCATAGCAATCTGTTGTGTATCTGTAATTTAAGCCTGAAGCCTGCTGATGTCGATAGCAATCTCCAATTCCCAGTTCACTTAGAAAGCCTTGTACCTGAGACACGCAACCTCTCTGCAGACTACTTCATGTTACTTTCTGTCAGACCCATGCATGTGTATGCCTCCGATACCTTATCGCGTCTCAACCCCCGCTTGCACCATCTGTTTCCTTATCGCAGGGAGGATTGGGACGTTTCAATTGTTTGCACTACGCCTGTTGGCACGGTCACCCCAAACTGGTACAATATCTTCTTGAACAAGGCTGCGATTACTCAGCACTCAATGCCGACGGTGAGACCCCTCGAGAGTCTGCGAAAGGGCGAGCCAAGCCGAATAACATGGAGTGTGTCGCTGTCATCGAAGCATGGGAGGCTAAGAAGGGTATGTGTCTGACTGTCTGTACGCATGTGCATGCATCAAATGACAATGTAAACTCAAGTAGATTACGATACATGAGCAAATATTGGACTTGCGCCAATATAGGGACACCCTTTTGGTTCCTGTAGATACCCAATTTGTATTTTTGATGTGTTTGCTGTTCAGGTCTTGGTATGGCATATGAATGCAATAGCTTAGCGCGCGTGGTGGGAAAATTCAGGCTCTCGCGTGGCACATTTACAAGCCATCGTGTGACAGCCAGCAGAGATCTTAACACTAGTATACGGTGTGAAATTACCTGCGCCCCCTCTGTAATAAGGTTCTTACCTACGATAAATTTCTCGACATTCTATAATTTAGCGGAGAAGAATAACACAACTGAAGAGCCAGTGGACACCGCTGATTCGCTGACGAGCGACAATCCTATACAAGCCACCGCATGATAAGTAGCATGTTGTGACCTGCTATTGGCTCCCGTGTGGTTATTTTAAAACAAAGTAGCAAGAGCGGAATTGGTATATATAGACGGTAATAAATCGGTCATCATTTATTGCTCTCTTATTATTTCTTAGTCAACCTGACTTGGAGTTGATCAACTGAAATGTTAGCTAACGAAAGCAACCCTTATTTTCTCATAGCTCGAGGTTCATAATAGTCGAGTAGAAAAATCTGAGATAGATGAAAAAGGAGCCCAGGTTTCACAGCAAATTGGGTGTTGCAAATGAATGCACAAGTTATTAAAAAGTAGCTGTGCAAATTTAGAGTGTCTGATTCAAGCAACATCTAAAATTACTGGTATTTTAATATATTGTTTACTTATCTATGTTCTAGCTTCGTGGGATTTCTATTAATATAATTTTTTAAAGTTGTCTATATCGCTATGACTTCATTCTCATCGAGGGCACAGTGAGTTCCACAGCAACAAAATCGAGCGGTTCTGGAATATGATCCCCCACAGGTAGATCCTGAGGCACTGTTATACTTACAAGCACCTCCCTCAATACCTGGAATATCGGAATATCTTCCACTTCCCGATATAGCACAGGCATGATTGAGAGCAGCACCGACGAACTTCAGCTCGGCGGTCGAATCCAAAGCATTGAGCTTGTCCACTTGGCATGTTCCACCCACACTAGCACACACGGCGGAACAGCTCTGGCCCAGCCCTCCAAGGTGCCAATCATATGTTGTAGAAGCCGCCTCGCAACAAAGCGTATCAGTGCAACCCATACCACCTTCGCAAACGATTCTTCCGCCGTCTGGCAAGGCCTCTCCGTGCATACAAATGTGCGTATCACATGTGGGAAAGATATCACAGCACTCGCGCTCTTCGCAACCATAGGGTCCGAAACACTGAATGTACGCGGCAGCTCGTAAGAGTGGTCCTCCAGTACACTCGAAAGTATCACATGTGGGCCATGGTTCACAGCAAGTGTCATCGTCACAGCTATCACGCCCAATGCAGTCCACCCTCGCAGCGTCTCTAACAGATGTACCAGAGCTGCACGTGTGGGAGTCGCATGTAGGCCACGGGTCACAGCAAGTAGCTTCATCACAGCCATCACGTCCGGTACAGTCGACTAACTCAGCATCTCTGACAGACGTACCTGCGGTGCAAGTGTAGGAATCACATGTTGGCCATGGAACACAGCATGTGCGATCTTCACATAGCATAGACCCGCAGCTAACAGTTGCGGAATCCAGGATAGCAACACCTTCTCTGCACTCATGGGTGTCGCAAGTAGGCCATGGATCGCAGCACGTTGCCTCATCACATCCGTCACGCCCAGTGCAATCGACAATTTCTGCATTTCTGACCACGTCACCACCGGTACAGGTGAACGCATCACACGTAGGCCATGGCTCGCAACAGGTGATATCGTTGCAGCCATCTGCACTTGTGCAATCGTTATCGCGGGCCGTATCCCAAAGCGAACCAGAAGTACAGACATGCGTGTCGCAAGTTGGCCATGGGTCACAGCACGTTGCTTCATTGCAACCATCACCATCCATACATTCAAGCAACTCCGAGCCTCTGAGAGGTGTACCCCCAGTGCACGTGTACGAGTTACACTTTGGCCATGGCTTGCAGCAAGCGTCGGTACAGCCATCAGCCTCCTTGCACTGGATCATGGGAGCGGCATCCCACAATGTTCCAGAAGAACACGTATGCGTGTCGCAAGTAGGCCATGGATCACAGCACGATCCTTCGTCGCAGCCATCGGCCCCAGTACAATCGACAGTGTTGGCGTCTCTAACCGATGTACCTCCAAGGCAGATGAAAGTGTCACATTTGGGCCATGGAACACAGCAGAGGTCATCGTCGCAAGCACCAGACCTACAATCAACCGCGACTGATTCTGCCAATACTCTGCCAACAGTGCATGTGTGGGTATCGCATGTAGGCCACTCATCACAACACAATGCCTCAACACAACCGTCATCTCCTGTGCAATCAACAGTGTTTGCGTCCCGAACAGCATTACCGCCTGTGCATGTGAAAGAGTCACAGGTTGGCCAAGGATCACAGCAGAGGTTATCGTCACATGTGTCAGACTTACAGTTGACCATTGCTGGCTCCGCAATAGGTTTCCCGGCGGTGCATGTATGAGAGTCGCATGTAGGCCACTCATCACAACACAAAGCTTCATCACATCCGTTGTGCCCAGTGCAATCGACAGTGTCCGAGTCGGAGATGGCATTGCCGGCAGTACAAATGAAGGAGTCACACGTTGGCCATGGGACACAGCACAAGTCATCGTCACAGGTACCAGACTTACAATCGGCCAATTCTGATTCCGCAATGGGCTTTCCTACGATGCATGTGTGAGTAGCGCAGGTTGGCCATTCATCACAACAGGCAATTTCGTCACAGCCGTCACGTTTGGTGCAATCGACAGTGTTGGAATCTGTGACCGGGTTGCCCTCAGTACACGTGAAGGAATCGCACGTTGGCCATGGATCACAGCAAGTACCATCATCACAACCATCGGCTCCAGTGCAATCAGTTGTCTCTGCCGCTAATATAATAGTACCAGAAGTGCAGGTGTGTGTATTACATAGAGGCCACGCGTCACAACATGAAAGATCGTCACAACCATCTGCACCAGCACAGTCTCTGTTTGCAGCATCGACTTTGATACTTCCCGAAAGACATGTATGAGTATCACATGTAGGATGGGGAACACAGCACGCGAAATCGTCACATCCATCGCTGCCTGTACAATCAGTTGTCACGGCGTTTTCGCCAAGTCGACCTGAGGTACATGAATGGGTGTCACATGTGGGCCACGGGTCGCAACAAGTTGCTTCATCGCACCCTTCACTTCCGGTACAGTCCACAGAAACCGAGTTTACGACAGGCGTACCATCAGTGCAGGTGAAGGAATCACAGGTGGGCCAAGGATCGCAGCATGTGGCATCATCACAAGCACCAGTCACACAATCGACAAACTCAGGGATCCTTACAGACGTGCCTGCAGTACATGTATGAGTATCGCAGGTAGGCCATGGAACGCAACACGTGGTTTCAGTGCACCCGTTACGACCCTTGCACTCCAAGGTCTCCGAAACTGGGATAGCAGTACCATCAGTGCAAGTGTAAGCTTGACACAAAGGCCATGGCTTGCAGCAGCCCGCGTCGTCACAACCATCGGGTCCCATGCAGTCGATGCTGTCGGCAGCACCCAGTAGAGAACCGGAATCGCACACATGGGCATCGCAGGTAGGCCAGGGCTTGCAGCAGGTGACATCGTCACATCCGTCACTACCTGTGCAATCAGTGATACTGGCAGCGTCTATGAAGGTACCGGAGCCGCATTCATGCGAGACACACTTAGGCCAAGGCTTGCAGCAGGTACTGTCGTCACAACCGGTAAGGACCGTGCAATCAATGAGGTCAGCAGCGCCCAATAGAGAACCTGAATTGCACACATGTGCTTCACAAGTAGGCCATGGAATACAGCATGTCTCGTCATCACAGCCATCAATGCCTGTGCAATCGATAATGTCGGCGGCCTCCAGAATAGAGCCCGAACCACACTCATGCGAGTCACACTTAGGCCAAGGCTTGCAGCAGGTAGTGTCGTCACAACCATCACGGCCGGTGCAATCGATGATGTCCGCGGCGTCCACTAGAGAACCGAACGTGCATACGTGAGCATCGCACGTAGGCCATGCAACGCAACACGTCTCATCGTCACAGCCTGCCTCGAAAGCACAATCCGTACCGGCCGCGCTGGCTCCCAGTGTTCCCTTTACACATTCATGCGCAGCACACGTGAATGGAACACAGCATGTCAAATCGTCACAGCCTAGAGGTCCATCACAAACGAGTTCAGCAGCGATAACGTCGATGACGCCCGAGTTGCATACGTGGGTGTCGCACTTCGGCCAAGGCTTGCAGCAGGTGGCATCGTCACAGCCATTAAGGCCTGTACAGTCGATGATGTCGACAGCTTCCAGCAATAAACCGGATGCGCATGTATGAGACTCGCAAACAGGCCATGCAACACAGCATGTTTCATCGTCACATCCAGCTACACCCACACAATCTTTGCTGGCTGCGCCGGCTTCCAGTGTTCCTCGGGTACATTGATGCGCGACGCAAGTGGGATAACGAACGCAACACGTCAAGTCGTCGCAACCTGAGGGGCCGTTACATACAAGCTCGGCGGCAATCTCATTTTGGGTACCTGAGGTACATACGTGGGTGTCACACTTCGGCCAAGGCTTGCAGCAGGTGGCATCGTCACAATTATTAAGGCCTGTGCAGTCGATGATGTCGGCAGCTTCCAGCAATAAACCGGATGCGCATGTATGAGACTCGCAAACAGGCCATGCAACACAGCATGTTTCATCGTCACATCCTGCTTCACCAACACAATCTATTCTGCTTGCGCCGGCTTCCAGCAATCCTTGGGTACAAACGTGGGTGTCGCACGTAGACCAAGCATCGCAGCAGGTCTCCTCATCACAATCGCCGAGCCCCACGCACTTGATCGAATCGGGCAGAGATTTGAGCAATCCTGATGTGCACCTAAAGGTGTCGCATGTTTGCTCACAACAGGTAATATCTTCACAGACATTGTCGCGGCATTCCGTGCGCTCCGCATCAGTAATCAACTGCCCAATGGCACACAAGTGACTATTACAGGTAGTTGGTGCGATTATCACGGGCTCAATCATAACTTCATCTACGGGTTCTTGCTCAACTACTGATGCTTGTGTAACTGTCAGCGGTTCAACTTCGGTTGCTTCTTCCATAGCAGCAGGTACGTCACCACTACTGCAGAAACACAGACGTTCAACAGTGTCGAATTTACCAATACAGTTGAACATAACAGATCCATCGGCTGTACCATAGTTGTCAGAGATTTCGCAATTACCATTACCAATTCCGGGGAGTGAATAGTAATCCTGATCGTTAGCTCCATTAGGACACACTCCTCCGTTATTCTCAATGATAGACACCACGGCATTCGCACCACCACCAACTGCCCATACTGCACGTATCATAGATACTGTCATATCGACATTGCAAACCTGATCGCGACCAGTGCAGACATCCTCACAACTCTGTCCGGCAACACCCAGAACAAACTCATTATCAAAAGTGAGTGTTTGAGCCTCTGGTGCTTGCGTAACTATCAGCGGTTCAATTTCTGTTGCTTGTTCCACGGCCGCGGGGGCAACAAAGTCACCACTATTGCAGAAGCACAGACGTTCAACAGTGTCGAATTTACCAAGACAGTTAAACATAACTGATCCATCGGCTGTACCATAGTTGTCGGAAATTTCGCAATTACCATTTCCGATTCCGGGGAGGGAATAGTAATCCTGATTGTTGGCTCCATTGGAACATACACCACCATTCTCCTCCATAATAGACACCACGGCATTTGCATCACCACCAGTTGCCCATGCTGCACGTATCATTGATACTGTCGTGTCGACATTGCAAATCTGATCGCGACCAGTGCAGACATCCTCGCAACTCTGTCCGGCAGTACCCATGACAAACTCATTATCAAAAGCGAGTGTTTCAACTTCTGGTACTTGCTCAACCTCTGATGCGTGTGTAACTGTCAGCGGTTCAATTTCTGTTGCTTGTTCCACGGCCGCGGGTGCAACAAAGTCACCACTATTGCAGAAGCACAGACGTTCAACAGTGTCGAATTTACCAAGACACTTAAACATAACTGATCCATCGGCTGTACCATAGTTGTCGGCGATTTCGCAATTACCATTTCCGATTCCGGGGAGGGAATAGTAATCCTGATTGTTGGCTCCATTGGAACATACACCCCCATTCTCCTCCATGATAGACACCACGGCATTTGCATCACCACCAGCTGCCCATGCTGCGCGTATCATTGATACTGTCGTGTCGACATTGCAAATCTGATCGCGACCAGTGCAGACATCCTCGCAACTCTGTCCGGCAGTACCCATGACAAACTCATTATCAAAAGCGAGTGTTTCAACTTCTGGTACTTGCTCAACCTCTGATGGATGCATAACTGACACTGGTTCAGCTTCTGTTGCTGATTCTTCAACCTCAGGTACAACAAAGTCAGCACTATTGCAGAAGCACAGACGTTCAACAGTGTCGAATTTTCCAAGACAGTTGAACATAACAGATCCATCAACTGTACCATAGTTGTCGGAAATTTCGCAATTACCATTTCCGATTCCGGGGAGGGAATAGTAATCCTGATTGTTGGCTCCATTGGGACATACACCTCCATTATTCTCAATGATAGACACCACGGCATTTGCATCACCACCAGCTGCCCATGCTGCACGTATCATAGATACTGTAGCGTCGACATCGCATACCTGATCGCGACCGTTGCAGACATCTTCACAACTCTGTCCGGCAGTACCCATAACAAACCCATTCACAAAAGTGATACTCTCGGCAACTAGGTTATTTGAGGAGTCGGTCGGAATATTACCTTCTGCGGTAACATCGTTTGCACTTGCACTGCAACATAGATCCACGTTGCATCCATTATCACATGTTATACTAGCTACGTCAGCTAAACTTGTGTAGCCGGTAGGACAGACGTACGTCTCACAGAATCTTTGAATGAGACCAAAAGAACGAGGCACGAGTGTACCTTCTCGTTTACGTTTGCAACAAATTGATTCGTTTGCCGGTATCTGTGCAGAGGCTCCTGCGATGACAAGCAGAACACCGATTGAGGTAAACTTTTTACCTAACATAATAAATGAATACCCCTATTTCTCACTATGTCGTTAAAGAGGTTCACAACCTGACATCCACTATCACTGCTGAATTTTAGCTTCGTCGTGGATGAATGAAGAGCCTAATTCCAGTCAGCTTCTCTTTTGAATGTCCAAACTCCAAACTATACTTAAGTTTATTTTAAAATGATTTTTAAAATATATGGATCCTGGAGTAACAATATTACACCTGCAAAGCACGGAATTCAAAATTCCAGAATCAAACACTGGTGAAACAAATAATTTTAAAAATACAGAAATAGAAATGAAAACAGGAGTAGTAGTTTATTTAAACCAATTTATGCATTTAGGAGAAAGTACATAGAGAATAAGCATTTTGGTTGTTTTGTTTAAAAAAATAACAATAAAGATTAATTTACTGTTTGGTTTTGTTTCATTTTTGTTTTTTTAACATTGTTTTTCTTTGTTGAAATAAAAAAATAGAGACGAACGAATATATTTATATAAAAAAACAAAGTACACGTCAAACCAGCACTTTCTCAAGGGTTTTAGGGTTTAAGGTTTAGGGTTTAGTACTCACTTCTTTTATATATACATAAATACATTATTTATTTACGACTGACGAGCACTCAACGACTCACGAAAATGTGAATTGACGACGGTCACGCCCGTCAACCGGTGGCGAAAAACCATGGCCCTCTAAAATCTGGATTTGGGTCTCGAGTCTCGACTCTCTCGGTCTCTCGTCTCTTGAGCAGAAATCAAGTTTCATCGTAGCGGAAATCGTAAATAAATTTAGCGCAGACTCAAATCCTGAGGGCCATGGAAATCCGGAAAACCACACAAAAACTGATTTTAATGTTTTCCGTTCTGTAAATATTTATTATCCCATTATATGTCCACCGCTTGAACATGGAATATGTCTACCTTTTTATATGTACAGTTTTCAATTGGTGCGAGTTAGGTCCTTTTTTAGAGCTGGTCCATCAGCCTTCCTCTACTACAATAAGGTCTCAACACTCGAGACTCAGAATATGCACTTCCGAAGTCTTTCGTATATTTATTAATATGTACCATCCACAACATTTTTAGTTTAGCTTGTAGTATTATATAAGTACATACACTACTATTTATTAATTCCTGATGTAAGACACTACTAGTGGTGATCGCAATTGTGTAAAATAAATGTACGATCACGCAGCCGTCAGGTGCACACAGTGCGCTGGTTGCGACCGCAATATAAATATTGGCGAAAGGTGGCTCAATGGGTTACCGCTTGTCCACAGATAAATGTTTGGCGCCATCTTTTTTCTACAATGGCACATCAACTTAGTCAATCAAATCGACACAAACTGCGTCGGTATGTAGCGACCGGGTCAGACACAACAACACAGACTATGTACTAAAACTGATACGATGGAAAAACCTGGTAAATACATAGGGTGAAGAACCTGACACAAACATATCTTTCTCTTTATTTGTCTATTTTTTCTTATAGAAACGGAAACTGGACATAGCATTATTTGTTAAAAAAAACAAAAAAACGAAATGATACATTTTACAGAACAAAAAGATTCAGATACACATGACCCTCTTCTGGCTCTCTCTAGTAGCTACATAGAAAGAAAAAACCAAATGCCGACAATAACGTCTGTACATTAAGACAATTAAATATTTTTTATTTTATTCTAAAATATAAAAATAAAAATAGATCGATCTCTCACCAAATCTGAAATCTCATGTCCAAATATTTATCACTGAAATCGAAAGTTCTAGGAATCTCCAGACGTTCTTTTTAAAAAAAACAAAATATTGACTGCTTTTTTTTTTCTGTCACCTTGTCACAAAATTCCCTATAAATATATTGTATAGGCTCCTATGCAGATTTACGTTCTGTAGAAAAAAGCCAATGTACAAAATGGCCAATGGAGGAATTCTAAATCAACCAATGGAAACGACGAGTACATAAGGCTTTAACGCGTTGAAAGGATAGATAACGGGTTGTCAGATGTGAAGCGTTGGCTCCCTTATTCAGTCATCAGAATTTCAACTAAATATATAGAAATAGAGTGCGTTTCCTCAATAGCAGATTCAACGGTTTCAGTCCCGAACTCCCCATCATGTCGGAGACATGATGTACTAAATATGTAATATCAGCAATCAGGTATTTATAGCGGTACAAACGGCTGATGGACATGGATCTTAGTATAAATGAGTAATAGAGTCGTATGAGTTTCGGGGTTTGATTTGATTTGATTTGTGAATACATATATTGCTTTTACGAAAATGTAACCAAAACACCAAACCAAATATCACTGAAAACAAAATTTAGAAAATGACGTATGTATCCAAAATTCTTTCCTTTTTTTATATAAACAAAACCCAACAGAACTTGCTCGGTATTTATAATACTATAAATGGTTGCAACCTTTAACCGGCTCTTAAATTCAACCAATCAATTATTCTTATTCTACGTAAATACGTCAATATACATTAAATATATTTAGATCTGCACTAAATTTACGATTCCCTGCTACGACCCAACTTGAATTTTCTCACAATACCCAAATCCAGAAGGCCATGGTACTTATTTATGTGTGGCCCTCAAGAAGGATATAGTTATTACAAAAAAGACCGTTTTGCGAATATTTCAAAATTTAGGAAAACAACAAAATTTAGGATTTAAATATGTATCAATTTAGTAAATTAATTTATAAAATTTCAGAAGGTGAGTATGCTACATATGTAATTTTTAGGGTTTTGGTTTTGTAATATATTGTTCTTTTTTTAGGAGGCTATGAATATATATTCGCACGAATATGAAGAGTTGAAGACAGTCCCGACTCAAGAGTCAGGAACTCAAAACATATAGTCACCGACTCACCGACAGACCGTCACACCCAGAGTCCCGGACTCATCATTCTCGGACTCTCGGTCAGTCTGACTCACAAGTCTCAGATTCTCAGCGTGACGTCACCGACATGAACTGTGACGGTATGACCTGTGAGGCTGTGAGGCTGTGAGTCTGTGACGGACTGACGGTGTGACCTGTGTCTTCATACTCTCTCTTCTTGTTGGTGATATTCGCACAGGGACACTGACATACTTTTAATTTTTTTAATAATAATAAATATATGAATAAATTAATATGAATGTTCGCGTTGTATTTAGAAATAAAAACATCTGGTGGCTGACTGGCTAAATATTAACCTACATACTTCTAATTTTAAAAATATAAAAGTTGTCTTTCTATATTTTTTTGTTTTTTCTTGGTGATTTAAAAAAAAGTTCTATCTCGCCGACTCGCCTTCGGAAGTTCGGGTCTTCGACTCTTCGACCTCTTCATGATTGCCATCATCGTGTTGATGACTTGATGGCGGTCTGTTCACTCGTTCAGCCATTATTTTATTTTCTTTCTTCTCTCTCTACTATGTACTATTAAAAAAAGTAATAAAAAAATAGGAGAGAGGGGTCATGAGTCTCATCGAGAGGGTCATGAGTCATGACCTCTTTTCGTCGCAATAAACAAATTTTGTTTTAACACCCCATCCATGTACTAATAAGAAGGGGATAAAACTGGGCCAAAAATAGAGAAGCGTTCCGGATTTACTAAATCTGGACTTCAATTTGTTCCCAATATTTTTTTTTGGCATATTTCAAGATATAGTTTTTCGTAAATGACCTGTGAAGGCGCCAAGGTCGTAGTACAAGTAGAACACCTTCTATGCTAAGGAGTCTAATAACACTACAACGATCGAGTACTTCATTTCCTTCCTGGTACAATTTGTACCAGGAAGAAAACGAAGTACCCGAAAGAAATGTCCAGAGGTGCTATAAGTGGATATATATCGTCCCAAAGAATATAGGAGCAACATACTTTGATTCCAAGGGAATTGATTCAGAAAAGATCTTCAACGCGATGCAACTGAAAGATGTTACAGTGAAAGCTCAATTTGCACCTGCCCCGCCCCTCCTTCCCGGCATACCCCTTGCAAAAAATATTATTTGGGACTATGTCATATGTCAGCAAAATAAAAACTGTGCGAACTTTTTTTCAGACCACTTTAAAGCAAAGACACCTCATTCTCGATTTGTGTCCAAGTGAAGCCCTACTTGAATATAGTGAAAATCAGTGTCTATATCAGTGTCATGCTAACAGTCTCATTTTGGGTTTGCTCAGAGCCATCTTGGTTGCATTTAAATTGTTGCCAGGCGAAAAGTGTCAGCCTTGGACAAATGGGTGCAGCTTATGCTTCTCCCTAGTCTCTACTCTTTGAATTGGGTCTATCATATCGCCAGTGCAATCAAATAGGAAAGATATACGGCTATTTTAGTCATCGATACCACCGTCAAATACTAATAGCCTAACAATTTGTCGAATTGACTTCTAGAAACGTGTTTTAGGATAAGTGTCCGCTCAGCAACGGAACATAGATTACAGGGTCGTCAACAACCTATTTCATCTACTAGTATCCCAAACGACAATCAGGGGTATCCAAAAGTCGTTGAATTTCTCTATCTGTTTATATAAAAGAGGCTTTACATAGTAGTAAAGTTTGAGAG
>LUCW03000993.1:20000-27548 GCA_001586965.3 Sphaeroforma sirkka | reverse complement strand
TGTATACGTTGCGCCCAGAGAGTCTGACTATTCTCATTATTTGAGTTTTGTGTGGTAGAAGGAAATACTAATGTTTGGGAGTGGTTTGAAAGCAGCACAAGCTTCGAGTTTCATAGCGTTAACATTAACATAGATCAAAATTCTAAATTGTAAGTATGGACTAGTTTCGATAGTTCGCTAAACCCAAAGTTTTGTCCTCTTTCATTTCCGACACAAGCGGAGGTCGTAACTCTGATCGTTCTGTGAGTGAATGTGGATAATATAAAACAATACAAGCAAACCAACAACTCGGTAGTCGAGACTCGAGAAGGATTCCAAAAAAGGTCGAAATACCACGTGTCCACGACTCACAGTCGCGAGTTGTCGTATTCCTGAATCCTAAGTACTAGTGCGTAGTGAATGTGGTGACATTTTTTCAAGGGTACTTTTTTTGAAACAATAAACAGATCGTTAGTTTTTTTGTTTTTGTTTTTTTGCCCCTTTTCTAGAAGCCTACGGCGTAATATGCTAAAGATGAAAAGATAAATAGGTTCTGTATTTAGACCTAGTACTAGTATAGTAGAGCCAAATATATTAGATCTGCGTACTCATTTTTCAACCTCATATCATAAGTACTACCATATCTTTAACGAGCAGATGATGGCGGTAAGTAGAATCTATCTAACTCTTCGAGCAGTAAGAGTACTCTTTTTATTTTACTATTTTGATTTTGTTTTAAAAACTCTTCTCAAAGTAACTTTTTTTAGAAACGAATGTCAGTATTGTATTTGTTTTTTTTGTTATATAAAGTATTTTTTTATAACAGAAACATTAATGTAGCATTTTTTTTTTAAATATTTTGCCAAAGTCCGGAAGGCTATTTTTTGTCTTTTTTTTAAACTAAACAAATAATAGCCCCTGACGCCCGCTGAGGCGCTGACTCTGAGTCGCTGGCGGCGTGACTTTCGGCTGACTAGTTTTTGGTTTTTATTATTATTGAATGATTACCAGGCATATTAAATAAAGGTCAGTGAGTGGTCAGTGGGCACTGGGCACTGGGGAGTACTCAATTATTGTATTTACTTATAAATTACTCATTTTTTTAGTTTCCAATATTGAGAGGCAAAAAAATAAATAAGTAAATCAATATATACTTGACTCTGAGACTGAGAGGTCAGAAGTGAGAGTGGGAGAGGAGAATTGTGAATCCTAGAGACAGACAGGCCCGGGTGAAACTTGAAAGCCGAAAGGACAAAGACTTTCAAAGTGAAAGACTCAAACT
This sequence comes from Sphaeroforma sirkka, assembly GCA_001586965.3. Classification (NCBI taxonomy): domain Eukaryota; class Ichthyosporea; order Ichthyophonida; genus Sphaeroforma; species Sphaeroforma sirkka. The sequence goes on along the minus strand of LUCW03000993.1, from coordinate 26,287 downwards.
CGAAGTGACAAAGCGAGAGCGAGAGTGAGTCAGTGAGAACTGAGAAGGGAGTGAGCGGGAATGAGGCAGTGAGGAGTATGTGAGGACTGAGAAGTGGAGGAGTGGAGTTTGGACTGTGGACTGTGGACTGTGGACTATGGACTGTGGACTGTGGACTGTGGACTGTGGACTGTAGTGTAGAGTGTAGACTGTTTTTATTTGTGTAGAGAGTAGTGTGCTACTCTACTACTGGACAACTTTTAGAATTGAAAATGTTGTAGGTTGTACACTCATTTCCACATATATTAAATGTACAGCCTTATGTTTCGAAACTCTCGTGTGCTGCTGGCTAAACTAAATGTATATTGAATAATACAATTGTACACTACACAAAAGTGTAAATAATCAGACATTGTGTCCATATGGTCACCTCTACGCATGTAGAGTGCTCTAGGGCAGCGCGGAATTCACTGCATAACCGTTCAATGAATATGGTAGCGACAGAGAATTATGAAAAGATTGACGACATCTTAGGTAAGCATTTGTTGTGTATCCTTCGTTCGACTTGAATTTGAAATGCCGATGTAACATTTCTAGTACTGAATAAATAACATTGTTGATACTCAGAGGCTTTCAACCGCAAGGACTCGATCGTCGCAGAGGCAGAAAACATATACACAAAGCATGACTGTTTGAAGTGCATCAGCTTATACCCTCATCAGGAAGTTGGTGTGAAGTGGATGTGTGAGATGGAAGAGCAATATAATGGAGGGCTTCTAGCTGACGAGATGGGAATGGGTACGCCAACGGCCAAGTGCTGTATCTCTAGATTGAGAACTTTTAGCTAAATAAGTTTTTAGTCCCTGATTTCGACCTCATTTTAAAATTTGCTTTAATGCTCTGTCTTCCTCCGCCTACATACCATATAGGTAAAACAAGACAGATCATTGGATTGCTACTAGCCCGCCTCGAAAATCGAACACTGATAGTGGTACCCTTGTCTATGATGGATATGTGGCTAACTAGCATAAAACAATTGTCAAAATTGGCACACAACCAGAAATTGAAAGCCATCAAATACCATGGGACGAACAGGGACCTACACTTGCTTCAAAATTCGGAATACAAATACGTTGTGATCACCACTTACGATATTGTTGTCAGTGAAGTAAAACTAAAAGCTGTAAGTGTTGAGAATGTTTTCGTTTCGGTTACGTGTCGAATTGCGTGAACAATGTGCAGTTTTACGTGAACGATAGTACATCAACAAGCTAAACATGTAATCATTCTTGGAGCTCGTCGTATGTTATACAAATTTCTATCCCCAGAGAGACGAAAATTCCCGAGAAGACGAACCGCATTCCGCATTATGGAGAGTTTCAAAATGGGACCGAATCATATTGGACGAGGCGCATGTAAGCTATCAACCACTATGATGATTTAATGTTCGAAAAAGTCACAGTTCATTTGCTTCAGTTTTCATAACATATTGACTTGATATCATCGCGAATGAACACAGGTCGTCAGAAATAGCGAAACAAAGAAGTTCAAGTCGATCATCAGATTGTCTCAAAAATGTGCTTTTCGGTGGTGTGTCAGCGGGACACCCATCAATGTATGTGGATTGTGAATTGTCGTTACGTTTGCTAGTCTCTTTTATTTATTCGCCAATTCAGTTTCTCCGGCGTGTGGTCTAGACTCTTTTTCAATCAATCTCAATCTCGAGCACGATCCGACTTTACTCAAGTCTTGAAATTGTTCTACAGAATAAACCGGAGGACCTGTTGTCTTTGCTTCGCGTTACGCAATTTGAAGAAAGAAAATTTAAAATTGGTATGGCAGTTAAACCTGGGAAGAGTCCGTGGGTCCAATGGTTCAAACATCTAGATTATGGCGATGATCGATGTTTGTCTCTAGAAGCAACGAAACGGTTGAAGCTTGTAGCATCTATGTTTGGTCTGCGACGCGCACCGCTCGACAAAAACGCAGAGGGTCAGCCATTGATAGTTATGTCTGAAAAAAAGGTTGAGCACGTCAATTTAAAGGTAAGGAGCTATACGGTGAGTACCCTGTGTTTGTTTCGCTGCACTCCACTGCAAAGTATGCTATTTACATCGTCAAACTAAAATCAGACGTATTTATGTGACGAAATAGTTTTCTACAGATGAAAGTGAACTTCAGCACACTTATCACAAACATTGCAAAGAAGAGGTCGCGAGTATTATCAAGCGGGGATCGTTACCAAAGTCAGCTGCATGCATGTTCGCAATGCTGACACGGCTCAGACAATTGTGCATCCACCCATCGCTTGTTACTTTTAAAGGTAATATTCGTCAATCTAGTAGCAAGATACGGAATTTTGACGTCTCCGGTGACCTTGTACTCTCTCGAACCGTTGCCTTGACAATATATAATCTGAGTATTCAGTTTGATACTAATTGTGTACAATGTCATGTTGGGTTAGAATATATTAAATCAATCAGCATTATATTCTGTCGAAAGTTTTTGTGTATCATGTTCTCCACAATACTTTCCTCAATGAGTTTAAACCTGATTTGTCCCTATAATAGTGATTACTTGTGATGGGCCCGATTGCAAAAAGGAAGAAACGAACCCTGTGGAAGCATGCCAACTTTTAACGCATGAACTCTGCGAAGAATGCGGTCAAAAATTTGCTGAGGACGATGAGTATGTTCATTTTATACTATGCATTGAAACTTTTTGGATGCTCGGTTTAATACATCGAGATCCACCGAAATGTGACAACTTAAACAACTGGAAATGATACTATGTACTTTCATTCGACACTCATTAGGTGCCCGGTTTGCGAGAGCTCTGTCATTGGCACAAGCAATTTCACAACAAGGTAAATACATATGCAGCTGAGCAGTTTTTTTAATTAATATTTCAAAGCTAATGCCTTCTGCGCCTTTCACCCAAACGAGTACAAATAAAAAACCAAAAAACCGCATCAATGTTAGCTCGTGTTGATATTAAGTATTTGATTTCGCAGATGTACCGAGTCAAAGTCATTATTAAAGAAGGAGCGAGAGAAGGCTAGAAAGATCTTTGATGCATGGTCATTAAGAGATGTCCACGGCAAAATCGTTCGATCCACAAAAACAAAGTGGATATTGAAAGAGATTGTCGAAAGAAAAACTGCAGAGAAGATAGTGGTCTTTTGCAGTTTTGTAGCGTACTTTAAGGAGGTACTAGGGGAAGTTCTTAACGAAGAGCAAATCAAATATGTGATGTACCACGGTGAAATGACGATAGAAGGTAAGAAGAGATCGTATATTTTCCCGGTGCTCGAGTTCTGATTGATATAAATATGTCGCCGCTGTACGCAAGCCGGTGCCATTGCTTGAAAATCTTCTGTACTGTACGTGAAATCTGTCCTGGTATATTAAATATGTTTTTCAAATTAAACGGCACTCTCATATTTTGCGTTTGGTATCAGACCGAGAAGCCAAACTGAAGAAATTCCGCGATGATAAGAGTGTGTCGGTATGCCTCATGTCGTTGATGGCAGCCAATGTGGGAATCAATCTGCAGCATGCTACAAAAGCGATCATTGTGGATCCGTGGTGGAATCCAGGTATATGCAATTGAACTAATATTTCGTCCCCTGGCTTTTTTCAACTCTTAAATCTATAATTCTCATGCAAACAACATTCTTGAGGCGCCCCAGCGCATTGCTCCGATTGCATCCCTAGTATCCGCCCTGTGTAGCCCGCCATTTCGATTTGTCGTCGTACATACAGTGTCTACCGTCCCAATCTACGCTTCTCACTTTGAGTCAATCCCTGTTTTTTTTTTTTAGCGGTTGAGATGCAAGCAGAAGCTCGTATCTGGCGGATTGGACAAGAAAAGAATGTCTCAATCTTCAAACTTTTAATTGATGAAAGTGTTGAGATGAGGGTGAAAAGAGCTCAAAGAGTGGTAAGGTTAATAGTCGTCATTGAATGTGCGGAGTGTGTGATCATGTTGTAATCATGTAGGGGTTTGGGACATATGTACTCAGGTTCAAACTGTATCGATTATAAACTGGAGTCCTTGTAGCTTCTGCTCAATGTCTCATGCGTCACTTTTTCGTGCAGAAAATGACATACATTGATGCCGCATTCGGTAAAGAGGAATCCAGGGAAACACCCGTGAGTGTAGGGCTGATAGGTTCGGATGTGTATTCACTCGCGGGTCTGATCACGAACCAGACACCTCAAGAAGTCCAACAAATGGTCGAGCAAGAGGAACAACAGAGGACAACGCAAAACACGCACACAGCCCGCCAGCAGAAAAGTGAACCACAGGCTACAGAAGGTTAGAACTATAACATGTACGTGTACGATCTGTATGACCTGCGATAGTTGTAACATACGCACCAAATAACACATTCTCTTGCTTCGCCAGTCACAGATAACGACCCGGAGTGTGATCCACTAGATAGATACGTCGATATGCCGCATATGGATCCCGCAACGAAAACAATGGTCGGGTGGACAAATGTGAGTAGTATTCTAACGCTCACATTAAAAAGCTAGACCATGTACAGCCTGCACTCGCCCACGAACAGTGTGTATACAAAGTGTGTCCGCTTTATATCATGACCATAAGCAGTGGCAATTGGACTTGCGTACAGGATTCCATGCCCTGTTTCACTGTTTTGAACATAAGCATTTGGATACATGCCCGATTATGCGGCAAACTAAAACCCCTCTCCTCTGTTTCATCCACATTATCAGGCTCAAGTGGATCGCAGACCGCCGTCACTGTCGCAGTCACAGTCACAGTCGCTGTCGCAGCTGGGTTCATCCAACGCTACACCAGAAGGTTAGAACTACAATATGTACGTGTACGATCAGTATGACCTGCGTTAGTGTTATCATATATACCAAACAACACATTCTCTTGTTTCGCCAGTCACAGATAACGACCCGGAGTGTGATCCACTAGATAGATACGTCGATATGCCGCATATGGATCCCGCAACGAAAACAATGGTCGGGTGGACAAATGTGAGTGGTATTCTAACGCTCACTTTGAATGTAATATGACACCATGCATGGTGACAGTGTGTAAACACAGTGCGTGTCATAAGTAGTGGCAGTTAGTCTGGAGTACAGAAGTCCATCTTCTGCCGGATGGGCTCATTGGGTGTATATTTGCTGCTCGACGGTTCTGGTGTGTGTCCGTTTCCCCAAGTAAATCCCTATGGTTGGTGCTATGCACATCGACCCGTAACCTGTAGGCTACGTACCAACCTATGCTAAATCGGACTATTCCTAGGTATCCTGTTCGCAATGGCTGGGTTGTAGTCTGCGTGCTCATAGACGTTATGTACACCGCACCAGTGACAACCTTCCGATTGCCTGTCGCGTCAAACCCTACAGATATACTCAATCATCTGAATGTGCAGGTCATTACACGGTAGATACTACGGCAAATTAAGACTAAGACTAAACCCTCTCTTCTGTCTCATCTGCTTCATCAGGCTTCAGTGCATTCCACACCACAGTCGCGGTCGCCAATACATCCACAGATTCCACACACACAGACCAAAGAGACAGCCACGCCACACACACAGACCAGCAAGACATCCACACCACACATCACTGGTCGCCGTTCACAAGCATCCATCGTCACGAATACGCGGGCCCAAGTAACCCCACCCACAGGACACTCACCGCCAGCCATAGCCCTGTCCACGAAAGCGCACCGACGTACAACACAGGTGGTGTGTAGACCTTGGTGCATAGCAGAAGTGTAATATATCCTGGGCTGACGCGTGTATAGCACAGGTGGTGTGTAGATCTTTGTACATAGCAGAAATGTGTTATATCCTAGGCTGACACGTGTGTGACACAGGTGATGTGTAGACCTTCGTGCATAGCAGAAGTGTGTTATAACCTGGGCCGATGCGTGTGTAGCACAGGTGGTGTGCAGACCTTTATGCATAGCAGAAGTGTGTTATATCCTGGGCTGACGCGTGTATCTATATCTATATCTATCTATCTATCTATATATATATATATATATCCTCTTGGATTATTGTCTATGCTAATTGGTCGTGTGGTTCTGTACAAACATTCCGAAGTCAAGTGAGCTATATATTTCATCTCTGATTATATACTTCATTCTAATTGTTTTGTCTATAATACTGTACAAACATTCAGAGCCCAACGTATGTCGACGTTGATGAAATCCCTACCATCAATGTTGATGCAATAAGTTCCACGGCTCAGCCCACCAACCCACGACAAGAAGCAGCTACCCCTACCTCTAATAGACCGGTATGTGTGCTATGCGGA
>LUCW03000993.1:12500-15000 GCA_001586965.3 Sphaeroforma sirkka | reverse complement strand
AGTTTTCTTAATTTCTATTTTTTTTTTCTGGCCCCTGATTATTTATTTTTATATTGATTTTTTAAACAAAAAGCACACAACATAAATATATACATACTTGTTTCATTGTCTGACTCTTGACAGTCACTGACAGTATAAAATAATGAGATTTATATGCGGAATGTGCTCTTGTGTCTATAAACAGAACAAAAATGAAACATAGATATTTCAAAAAATACAAAAAAAAAGTTTTATTTTATTCGATATATATTTCTGTTTTCAAAACAAAAATCACAAAAAAACATTATTAATTGTTCCAAAATAAAAAACATTATTAATTGTTATTTTTCTCTCTATTCTAGTCTCTAGAGAGTAGTAGAGAAAGAGTAGTAGAGAGGGTCATCACTTCAGATATTTATTTATTGAAAAATAATAATAGTAAAGCATCAGATACACAGGAATACCTTATTTATTCCTGGTGCGCAAAAATTATTGGTGTATTGTCAGCCGACACATTTTTTTTTCAAATATATATCACTATATAATTTATATGGGGCTAAAACTAAAAACTGTCTCACAACATTCAAGAATTTCAAATATTCAAAACAATATCGAAGTGGAGTTGATATTGACTAAAAATGTTCAATTTTAACAATCAATATGTTGGCACTTGGCACAATAGGGACAAAACACTCGGTCCTCGCTCCTCAATAAAAACGAAATACTGACAAGGGAGTTGTTTTTAGTTACAACATTGGGGATGGTGATTTAAAATATATAACTTGGGTATTGAACATTGAATCGTTCATTCTGTACTTTGTGCTGGAATATATCGACATAATAAATATGGTATCTAAGTGTTTCTTGACGATGGCTGCTGTGAGCATGCTCTCGTACACGACCGTGGAAGGCGCAGAGTGTGACCTGACTATATCCATTCTGAAAGATACAGACTATTCCTATAGCACTCCCAACAGTGGAGCCGATACGCCTGCTGTAATTATCACGGGCGCGAGACAGGGCGAGACTGGGGGAGGCAAGGCAATGCCTGATCCCAGATGTGTATACTACTACAGACCGGACAGTGCGGAGTTGGAGGACGACCCGGATTATGATGGAAAACCAAATTTCACAGGCGATGATTGGCCGTATACGGAGGCTGATCAGGACTGCGAAGTTAACTTCGACAGTTCTGTGCCGGAGAATTCAATCTTCCGAGAGGAAGGCTATGTTCAAATATCAAAATACGATGGAGTCACTTTCGGCGGTCTTCCAACGTATGTTAATGTTTCAATGTTATGTAACACACGGGGCCTTTCGGCTGAATATATATCAGCAGATTACGTTTTCGGATAGGGTGTACGCACTCAATTCGACTTTTAAACTTGTATTAGCTGCTCATGCTGGTCAAGCTTATAATCAGTCAAAAGTTACGCAACTGACAAGGTATTCGGTTCAATTTGTAGGTATTTCTACCCCGATGACAAACCTGGAGAAGGAGAGGATCTGGATGGTTTAACTTGTATGTGATGATTTGGCGAGTAATTGCTTCAATCTTATTATATACGAAAAGCGCGAGAGGGCGCGTTCAACTTGAGTGTGTACGATCTAGCTTCGCTTAGCACGTGCGTATTCGAGATTTGCGAAATACTGAGTTATTTGAACAGTCATATGCCGGCGTGTTTGTACGGTATTTTCTGGAATCTTCACGAACATAGAAAATTATATGTACGCTTTAATTTTCTTTCATCATTTCATAGGCGTCTGCAATTTTGGGCCGTGGACTTCTGTAGATGACACAGGGGAGGGAGCACATTTCTCGGTTGAACAGCGATTGCCGGAAAAGAAAAAAGAGAACGACGAAAATGCAGAGAAAAAGGACAAGGAAGAGGAAGAAGAAGTAGCAGATGAGGAAAAAGAGAATGAGGATAAGGAAAAGGAAGATGAAGATGAGGAAATGGAAGAAGAGGATGAGGAAACCGAAGAATAAGCTTATCGTGAACTGATATCATCATGTTGTATACTAGCATGAGGACTCATGGTTCCTCATTTCAATACAAGACTGTGGACTGTTGAGATTCCGGTTGAAACTTTCTGCACGGGCTCAGCTGCAACCCTTGTTCAAAAAGAAAGTGTGTTTGAATCAACATATAACGATGTATTATTTCGTCGGACTCTATGCTTCAGATATAATAGAGCCCAACTTGGTGGCCGCCACCTCAGCAACCTACGCCATGCGCATCTATATGATCCGAGAACTAATCCGTCCTTTCACTGAGATATCCAAGAGAAAAATCGAGTAAACCCGTTTCATGTATGTCTATAGTCTTGCAATAAATCGAATCTAACTGAGAAGTGACTTTTTTATCACTAACCTGTAAATGAAATGTTCTTGCCCGTCGCATTGCCCTCAAAAGTGTAAGCTGCGAATATATATATAAATATATATATATATATATATATATATATATATATATATATATTCACATTCTTCGCACGCCAAATATTCTAGCAACAATTG
>LUCW03000993.1:0-7500 GCA_001586965.3 Sphaeroforma sirkka | reverse complement strand
ACCATGCATATGTCTATATATAGCTTCTGACTGATACCTTCACCATTCACATGTCTATATATATGTATAGATTCTGACTGATACCTTCACCATGCACATGTCTATATATAGATTTTGACAGATACCTTCACCATACACGTGTCTATATATAGCTTCTGACTGATACCTTCACCTTGCACATGTTTATTTATAGCTTCTGACTTACACCTTCACCATCCACGTGTCTATATATAGCTTCTGACTGACACCTTCACCATGCACATGTCTATATATAGATTCTGACAGATACCTTCACCATCCACGTGTCTATATATATTCTGACTGATACCTTCACCTTGCACATGTCTATTTATAGCTTCTGACTTACACCTTCACCATCCACGTGTCTATATATTGCTTCTGACTGATACCTTCACCATGCACATGTTTATAAATAGCTTCTGGTCTATATATAGATTCTGACAGATACCTTCACCATCCACGTGTCTATATATAGCTTCGGACTGATACCTTCATCATGCATATGTCTATATATAGCTTCTGACTGATACATGTACCTTGAGATAGGGTGCCAGATTGGCCAAGAGTGTGTCACAGGCGTTGAGCGCAGAGGCTACACAACACTCCGACGATGCCGAGCCCCCGGTCATGGCACTATTGGGCACTCGGCTGGTTTCTGAGTCTGTGACGATAACATCCGTTACCTTCACCGGCAGCTTAGAGGCAACCGCCTGCGCCACTTTTGTATACAGACCCTGGGGAGGGAGCGGTGTGGTTTATTCAGTGACAAATTGAGAACTGGGTTTGCAAGGTTTGTGTGGTGTAGGGCTTTAGGGCTGCAGGGTTTTGGGGGCTTGATATATGAGGTCTGGTAAGTGTGTACGGAAAGAAAGCTGTGATCAAGTACGGCGGCGATATATACTTATATATACTTTAGGCTGGTAAGGGTGCGACTGAATGTCTGTGCTCCCGTACTTTGAGCGATATTACTCGTGGACCAAGAGATTGTGCATGCATATATGTATATTATTGAAACTTTTGACTCACAATTGTGCCATGAGATGTCCGTGCGGGAAGATATATATATATGTTAGCATACATACATACATACATACATACACATACATACATATATATATACATATATACATATATATATATATATATATATATATATATATATATATATATATATATATCTATGTGTGTGTGTGTGTGTGTGTGTGTGTGTGTGTGCATGTAATAATATTATATATACACATATACATATATACATACATATACATATACATATACATATACATTCACACATATATAGTCATATACATATACATTGACATATATATATAGACATATAGATATACATATATATATATATACATATACACATATACATACACCTATACATATACATATACATATTCATATACATATGCATATATACAGGCATATACATATAAATATACACATACATATATACAACTGCACACACCTGCCCCATCTCTGTCCCACCCGTTGACACCTGCACAGTACCATCCTCACACATAACATCCAGCTTAGTCGCTGTGCCCACACCCGCATCCGTCATGCCGTACTTGGCTGGTACTATGGCCAGCCCTCTCTTACGCCAGCGGTTGTGTTTGTTAAAGGTCTCAACCTCTGCCTTGCGCTGAGTGTAGTTGGAGTCCTCCAGCACCCGAGCCCATACCTATGTATGTGTGTAGTAAATATAGGGATTACGGGTGTGTGTAGTGGATATAGGGTACATGTGTGCGTAGTGAATATAGGGGGGTACGGGTGTGTGTAGTGGATATAGGGGTACGGGCGTGTGTAGTGATATAGGGGGTACCGGTGTGTGTGGTGGATATAGGGAGTACGGGTGTGTATAGTGGATATAGTGGGTATGGGTGTGTAGTAGTGGACACAGATAGGGGGTACAGGCGTGTAGTGGATATAGGGCACACAGGTGTATTAAATGTAGTGGACATAGAGGGTACAGGCGTGAAGTAGTGGATATAAAATTACCGGTGTGTGTAATGTGGATATACAGGAAGTACAGGTGCGTAGTGGATATAGAGAAGTATGGGTGCAGCGTAGTGAACATAAAGGTACAGGTGTGCGTAGAAGTGGATATATAAGGCGGCGCGCGCAGCTGAACGAAATATAGGCCAACAGGTGTATGCAGTGAACATAGAAAGTACAGGTGCGCGTAGTGGATATATAGAGGTACAACGGTGTAGCGCAGCGGATATAGAAGTACAGGCGCGCATGTAGAAATGAACATAGAAGTACAGAGCGTAAGTAGTGGATATAAAGAGGCTAAACCCGGCGCGTATAGTGATCCAAAGGGAGTTCAGGTATTATGCAGTGACTATAGGAGAGTACAGGTGCGCGCAGAAGTGAATATAAAGCATAGGTGCGTGTAGATGAACATAGGAGAGTACAGGTGTGTAGTGATATAAAAAATACCAGTGTGTGCGCGCGATCATAGAGGCAAACAGGCGTGTGTAGTGAATATAACTAAAGTACAGGTACAGCGCGATGCAATGAACATAGAAAGTACAGGTGCGCAGCAGGATATAGAGGTACACAGGTGCGCGCGCAGCGATCATAGATAAAGGAGGTACAGGTGTGCGCGTAGTAACACAAAGAGAGTACAGGCGTGAATGAAGTAGATATAAAGGGAACCCAGCGCGCGGTAGTAGATATAAGGGAGTAACAGGTGCGCGCAGTGAACATAGGAGATACACAGGTAATGTAAGCGGATATACAGGAGTATAAGGTGCGCGCAGTAGTGATCATACATATGAACGTACAGCGCAGCATATATCATGAATATAAAGTACCGTATATGTGTAGTGACATAACAGAGTACAGGTGTGCGCAGTGGATATAGAAGTACACGGCGCGCGTGTGTAGATATAGGCAACACAGGTAGCGCGTGCAAAGTGAACATAGAAGGTACAGGCGTAGTAGTGGATATAGAAAAGTACCGTGCGTGCGTGATATAGGGAGATACGGGTGTGTATAGTAGCTATAGAAGTACGCGTGTGTATGTAGTCGATATAGAAGTACAGGTGTGTATAGTGGATATAGGGGGTACGTGTGTGTGTGGTGGATATAGGTGGTACGTGTGTGTAGTGGATATAGGGGGTACGGGTGTGTGAAATATAGGTTAGCTTCTTTATCTCAGGTGTACATTGAGAGAGATAAACGCATTGGTTGATTGGATTTGGCGTGTCTGCATGTTACTTGCACTGGGTGTAGTTACAGCCCTCCTGCACCCGTGCCCACACCTATGTATGTGTGTAGGGGATTTGGATGGTAAGTGTGTAGGTCGTATGAGCTATCATCGTTATATATAATCATTGCATTTGCACAAGGGTAGTTTAAGGCCATGATACGACAACCATTTAGTCGGTTGAACATGTCTCATTAGTAATGAATATCAACCGTCATGAATCCTAACCCCTAAACTGAGGTTTACAGACAAGATAAACCCTAAACTGAGGTATTACGGACAAGAGAACAAAAGAGCGAGGCCAGACCAATTGTCATAGAACTCACCTATTCTGTCGTGTCCTGCGTGTGAAGTGGACAAACAGATGGTCTCAAAAGGCACACAGACTGCCGTACACAGCACAAGGGTTGTCTGACACCACACACGCACAGTCGTGCGTTGGGTAACGCGAGATCAGACAAGTGGGCATACAACTCACACACCATCCTTCTCGTAACCTAGGTAAAACGAAGCACTACAACCTGTCTCATAAGACCCATAGATAAGACATAAGACGCATGGAAAAGACACATAGATAAAACATACGACCCATAGATAAGATGCATAGATAAGACATAAAACGAATAGATAAGGCACATAGATGAAACATACGGCCCATAGATAAGGTACATAAATAAGACATAAGTCGAATAGATCAGACACATAGATAAAACATACGACCCATAGATAAGATGCATAGATAAGACATAAAACGAATAGATAAGACACATAGATAAAACATACGTCCCTTAGATAAGATGCATAAATAAGACACAAGACGCAGAGATGAGACGCATAGATATGTAATACACCTAATGCCACAAACTGTCGTACACAACACGCACTCTAAAACTCTAAACCCTAAACCCCTACATCGCACGCACCTTGGGCAATGTGAAGTCGCCGCCGCCTGTGTCGGTAATGATCTGACCGTTGGGTGTGGCATCACCAATGCGCAAGAAGTTACGCTCGCGCACTAAGTTGTCGTCTATTGCCATCTCGCGTGCAATGTGTTCCAGGATCAGCTCCATCTGCATCACCCCCTGTGTGGATGAATATACGGTTTAAAATAGGCACGTATGCTTTACTGTGTATATATACATTAATAAGTACATATGGGGCAACATGTACATATACTTTAAACACATGATTTAATCTGTCATACGTACACATGGGGTAATATGAACATATACTTAAATACGTACATATTGTTTAATATGTACATACGCTTCAATATATATATATATGTGTGTTAATGAAAATGTTACATACGTTGGAAGTAGAATAGGTAAAATATATTTACAATGTGTTTTTTTTTTGGGCGAAAGGAGATTAAATTTAAAATGATGTTTTTTTTTGTTGGTAGAGTCTCGCACTAAGTTGTCGTACATTACTCTCGCGCGAGCAATGTGCTTCAAGTTGATGTCCATTTGCATCACCCTCATACGGATAAAGATAGTCTTCAGTGTGCATACTCATTAATATGTGTATATAGATAAGTGTGCATATGCATTAAATGTGTATACAGATAGTGTGCATATGCATTAATATGTGTATATAGATAGCGTGCATATGCATTGAATGTGTTTATAGATAGTGTGCATATGCAGTAAATGTTTATATATAGAAAGTGTGCATATGCATTGATGTGTATATATAAATGTTAATGTGCATATGTGCAAGTGGCATGTACTTATATTGTAAATCAGTCTCTACACGCCACACCTGCAGAAAGCATAGACGCGGGAGTGGGGACATTTGTCAGCATCAAATTGCTCTACACTGTGTCTTGATTCAACAGCACATTCTAGTACAACTATACATATATATATATATGCCAACTACAACTCCATAACATCATACAAACACGCCCACACATATCTAACCCATCACAAGCCCTCTCCCTCACCTGCATGGCGCCTGGCGATCGCATAGACGTGGGAGTGGGGACATTTGTCTGCATCACCTTGCCCTGTGCGAAGTAGTTGGGAAAGTTGTAGCAGTTGTCTTGCCACATCATGCACATCAGCATCGAGTCCAATGTCGAGTCGTAGCAGTATCCTCCATCCATAAAGGTCTCTGTGTGTGTATGTATAGGCCGCATGGGTGTGTGTGTATGTGTAGGCCGCATTGGTGTGTGTTAGGCCATCGACGTGGAGACTACACACGCACAGGTATATCAAGGTATATAATGGGTCAAAGGTGCATATACTACGCGAAACAAGCGCGGAGTATATTATATATATATATATATATATATATATATATCGAGCGCCCATGATTCGCGTCTAAATTGAACACACAGCCAGTAGTACCCTTGCACAAAGCACGTATTTTCCTATCCGATTCCCTTAAGACTCACTTGTGTGCCCATCTACTCATACCCAACTGAGCGGCGAGTATTTTGCCGTCCTTATCAACGCCAATTTTGTACCGACACAGCTGTGCTTCTCTGTTACCGTGCATAGTCATATCTGTGTTGCGATCGTTCTGTAGTCGCACCTGCAACACGTGCGATTGACATTGAAAAAAATATTTGGTTGAATTATTTGTGACAGTAGCAGGCACCAGCGACAGAAGGGCGAGATAGTACGCATTAGGTGTACTGCTCCTATACTATTTAACAGTAGAAAAATATGAGACTATTTATATATATATATATGTGTGTGTGTGTGTGTGTGTGTGTGTGTGTGTGTGTGTGTGTGAATGTAAATAACTATATATATATATATGCTTTGCATAGCGTACCGCTCGGCCATGCTTGCGAGCAGCGACAGCAGCAGCACAGGCTGTGCTTGTGGCGCGGGATATTTTGCCGCCAAAAGACCCGCCCATACGCTTTCCAACGATGTTGATGTGGTTACCAGAGCACTTCAATACACTCGCAACCGACTTGCGCATTGCTGTAGGGCCCTATGGAGTATATACATAATGAGAGCCAATGTTAGCCGGTGGATAGACAGATTGTCATTCGTGGCTATAAATAGATTCTTAGCAGAGAGTATAAATAGAATGACAGGCGTGTAAATGCGAATTATATGTATATATATATATATATATATATATATTGTGAGTAACTTATTATGTACACGAACAGTTTAAAATGAATAGTGGTATACTTTATATCATCAAAGTAGTGTAATAGCTTACACAGCATCTCCCGAGTGTCCGGCCCCTTCTGCAGTCCGTCAAGTGTCAAATATGTATGTTACACTACTATACACCCCTAGCTATTTTATAGTCTAAGTTCATGTTCTATTGGTATACGTCTTACAGCATTACTCATCTCTGCAAAATCAATATCACTAGACACACAGCACTGGCATTCCACTCAAAACTAACCCTTCACATATCTGAGTCGTCACTGCATGACTCACTATATATATATATATATATATATATATATATATATATTTGGACAGCATATGTGACTTCTGAGATGTGCGTACCTGACAGGCTGCGAGCACAGTCATGCGCCCAGCTTCTTCCGGAATGGCTACCATTGAGTGGGTCTCCATCTGGAAGTGCTGCTGCGGTTTCATGAACGTCTCGCCTGCGCAGTGAAGGCAAGTAATTAGCATAAGAGTTGTATACGTGAAAATAGTTATTTGATATTGTATGGGAACGTACTGCTTTGATACCATATCTAATACTATATGCATGTGTGCGTGTTTGTGCTCCTCAATATATAGCCGTACAACCCAACACTACGCCCATTCACAAACGCATAAACCCTAAAGCCTAAACCTCAAAACATAGACCATTCGACAATCGAATATACTCATACCGGCAGTGTGGTTGCGTTTGTAGTAGCTATGTAGCGTTTATTTCGTCCAGGTGCCTATCCAATCAAAACCGTACCACACACTTTCTTAGCGAACTATATAAAAGTGTGCACAACCCTCTATCACGCCAGCAAGTGTTTTTCAGCAATAATACATCATCATGACATTTATGACACATGAACAGCATGGGAAATACGACCCGAACGTTGATGACACTTTGGCTATACACACTGACGCGCAGACACGTGCTGTATATGTGTATCTATCTGTATACACGAGGCTCTAAATATATATATATATATATATATGCGTGTATCTATCTCTCTATGCATGAGGCTATGTATGTGTGTGTATCTGTCTGTCTGTGCGCTTGCATGACGGCCACAACACGGCCACATACACGACTCGGGACATGAATCTTTGGCACAGAAAGAC
>LUCW03000992.1:7500-15000 GCA_001586965.3 Sphaeroforma sirkka | reverse complement strand
CATCGATGAACAACAAAAGAATGGGAGGAGCAGGGCTGCCATCCTCCTGCGTAAAGTTGTCATAAATATGCGATGTAAGACCCTGAACATTCTGGTCTTCAGCCCAGGTCTGCATCAGTTCAAGAGATCCCAGTAACGCACCATTCTCGTACCAATTTTCGTCGAAACTAGGGGACAGACTCGGTATCTTCACAAACTCGCTCAAGTTATCAAGCGCATTGTTCGTGTACTCCTCGTGAATGAACTGTATGAGTGCATCATTATCCACCACATGTGTATATCCAGGTCCGTCTCTACGAACAACAAAGCCCTGAGAAAGCCCAATTAGCGCTAAGGTAGCAACGGCACAAAACATAATATCTGAATAAAACTTGCAATAGCGTTTGAACAGATAAGAATGTGTATGTTACAATGTAAACTGGGATCACCTTTTATACTTTTGAATGGGTAGTATGTATGGGAAGTAATAAAAAAACTGAAATGTTGATTGTGACATGGAGTCTCTCTACTAGAGTCAAAACTGAGAAAATTTAATATTGAATGACATCTTACGATTCACAAGTCACGCTCACCCAGTTGTGCATAACATCCAGGCCAGACACAGTCACTATGTCAAATTGAGGCACGAATGGGTCATCTTTTTCAGAAGATCCATGTACTATGTTGGCCATATTAAAAAGACTAATGCACAGGTTTATTTTGAAACAAATACTCTTTCATATGGCATTGCAGAGTGATACAAATGTAGTGCTGCAGATTTAGTACAGACTACAGGGTACAGGCCACAGGGCAATGAGGGCATGCGTCCATACAGGCGTACACTCACACACTGTTCCACAGCAGCAGTACGTGCACCGCTGCAGAGCGAGCATATTGATATTTATGATTTTTATTTAAATTGATTTTGAAAAAAGAGTTAAAATGCAATTTGTCGTATTTAAAAAAAAACAAAATATGTATTGGCTTGCATCTAAATACATGCTAAATACAAATATATGCTCTTGTTTGTTTAAAACAAAACTCTCTAAACCCATATATGTAGGCTGTATTATAACTATTTTTTTAAACAAAATAATCACTTTCAGACGAACCGAGATCCATCATTATGTAAATATTGAATTGGTGTGACCCACGAGGCACGAGGCCGAAGCCGAAAGGCTGAAACCCCGATTGGCGATTTGGGCTTTTATTATTTATATATCAAAATAGTGGAAATTGCTCGAACAGAACACAGGAAGTATAAAACTAAAAAACTACTAAAATAGAGCACTGATGTAGTTTCCGACGTGGTTGTTTTCACTTTTGGTTTCCGACACCGACATATTTATTAGGTATCTAAAAACCCTATTTACCACTGTTCTGAAACATAAAAATGATAAAACCACTCGGAATAATTACAGACACATCTACTTTATTTATGATTTCTATTTTATTAAAAAAAGGAAACGTTAATGTTAGAGGCCCAGAGCGCCGAGCGGATATGCATATTTATGGAATTTCATTCTGGCTCCATGAACTCCAGCAGTAAGCCAGTAACCAACTGAATGAATATGGAGTCTCTACTCTGACTTCTGTGACTTCACTCAAGTTCTTAGTTCACTGGCTATCGGAAGTTCTCGGAAGTCGGAAGTCAAAGTGAGTGAACTGTGAACTTGTGAAGTTGTCAGCTGTGATTCTTGTGAATACAATTACATCGTTTTTGATTAGTTGTTTAGGTTTTTTAAAAACAAAATAAATCCAGAAGTTCAGTGTTTCTCAATTCTCATATTTATTTACTTCACTGTCAGTCATCAGTGTTTACTGTTCACTGAAATCACAATTTAGTGAAAATCGATAAATGATAATAGTTGTGGCCTCTTGTGGCCGGTTGTCGTACTTCGCCGTGGGAGTCCGGAGTCCGGAAAGAGCTTAAAAAATAAAATAAAAGCAGCAAATTGTATTTTTACAAAAGCTCTTGCCATATGAACCTCAAGAGTAAAAGCAACTCCAACTCTTCACAAAGAAAGTATGATGAAGATCTATAAAATTTTGTACACAACCATAAACAATACTATTTATTATCTACTAAAATAGTAAATACTGTATAATTCATATGTACATATGTATTTCTATATTTATTTTTAAACATAAAACATGAGCACTTTTACAACCTTTCTGCTTTCAGAAGAACCAAACTCCGGGCCTTTCTACTCTTACCTCCAGAGTCCAAGTTTCCTCATACATGACTCATGAGTTCAGTGATCACTGATCACTGATAAGTGATCAGGTAGCCTGGGCCCTGAGACATGTCCTTCGGCTTTGGCGACACTTCGCGACGGTCTTTTACTTACTTCTTTAGGCAACATGTCGCGTGGACTGGTGCACCTGAACCCCCAAAAAGGTGGACTGACATGGACACCCCTGTAGACGACATCTTGTAGACGACATCTTGTAAACGACATGTCGTTAGACGACATGTCGCCAACGGTCTTCGAGTTCTACTCTTGGTTTTTACACGATATGTCGCGTCGTCAGCGACCTCATACCAAAACAAAAAGTCATAAACAGTACTGAACGGTGAACAGTGGAAAGTGAACAGTGAACAGTGAACAGTGGACAGTGAACAGTGAACAGTAGACAGTGAACAGTGAACAGTGGACAGTGAACAGTGAACAGTGAACAGTGAACAGTGAACAGTGAACAGTGGATTATTTCAAAGTATGTTTTATTTTTATAAAAACAATCCAAAATATCATAATTACATAATAAAAAACAAAATCACTCGACAGCCTCTACAGTAACTACTACATACTGCTACTATGTAGTCTACAAAAGGTGCCTACACAGGCACCTGCAGACTGCAGCTCTAGGCACTAAATAGCTCTCCCTAGAGTAGAGAGTAGACAATAAAGAGTACTATAGAGTCACCAGACTCCAGTCGCTACTCTTTATTGTATATACTCTCTACGCTCTCTCGATACTCTCTACTAGAGTCTCTAGTCTCTACTGCTGTTAAATACTCTCTCTAGTAGTGGAGATTACTCTCTCTCTACTCTAGTAGAGAGAGAAAGCGAGATAGAGAATAAATTATGTATGTATTTGATATTTTCCAATATTGTTCATAGCCTTCTAAATGATACATATTGTTACTTGTTTGTTTTTATAAATATAAAAAAGTTTCTTTGTTACTTTTGAGTTTTGTATCAATAGTACATTCAGTCAATCAATGGCCCTCTCTGGATTAGGGTCGCGAGCAGAAATCACTATATCAGGTTTCTTACGACGACGCAGAGACCAAAATCTAGGCTACAGCCTACATATGTTTACAATGTGTTTGTGGGGGGATACAAATTCAGAAGGGCTACATACAGCAAGCCATTTGGTTAAGAAGCGGGAGCGGACTCAGCGGAGCAATACTATTTTTACAAAATGTAGATGATAAATTCCTTTTTATAAATCAGAAATGAGTCATGATAAATGCGATATATTCTGACCAATTAAACGTACTCAAGTGCTTAACACATGCGGTCATTGTGGTTGCAAGCCACCGCAAGGTACCGTGTCACGTGTGCCATGTCCACAAAGACTGAGTTTACTAGGAGTTTAGAATTTTCACTCAGCAGGTTATACATAGTTGAGATTTGTGAGAAGACTCGAGAGTCGAGACTCGATAGACGGAGAGAGTGGCCAGAAGGCAGAGGAATAAATGATGAAAATGATGAAGCCACAGAGCATAGACTTCTAAATTTAGACACAGAATGAAAATAAATAAATTTGTGGCAATTCTTTTTGTGATCACAAGACTGTGTGAGTGAGTGTGCGAGTGTGCGGCGTGCGCATCAATGCCGCAACCTGATTGTCAGCCAATGGCAACTGCGTCACTCCCGTGTGTCCCTCTGCCAGCCGGGAGCACGTTCACATGAAGTGACTATGCGACTAAATACTCGCTGAGTATGTAGTTGATCGTGAGTTGTAGATACTCAAATCAAATCCTTGCACGCACTGCTATTACACAAGAGGGACCGTCCCTGCCTCCATCTGGGCGTGTATTCACAAGTGTTTATAGTCTCGTAAATAAACACAGTTGTCTGGGCGCTGGAGCCAATACAGTGTCGTATCTAGATATTACCGTCCAATGGTGCGAGTGCACATATGACCGGTACGGTTTCTGGCTTCAGTGTCAGTGTTCGTAAACCCAGAGTGGTACAGGCGTATGAGCGTTCCCGTGTGCATACAATTACATGACCTACGAATGCGCTAAAACTTGCAAAATCACTGGTACAACCAGGATGCGTGCAGGCATAGAGGTACTGCCCTGCATATACTTAGGATGATGTGCAATCAGACTACTGTAACTTGTGAAGGCGATGCATCAATCACGTAGGTACAAGCGTATATATGCGTGTACTCACGCACATGCAGTATGAAATTGCAGATATTGCTTGAGTCAACAGAAGTACTGCCACAACCAGGCTGCACACAATCCATATGTGCGAGTGCGGATATGTTCGATTCGATCTCGGCTTGAGTGAAGGCACGCATACAACCAGGGTGGATACAAGTGTAGAGTTGCTCCCCTGTGTGTTTGCACATATGCCTAGTCTAGTCGCTAAAACTTCGAAATGTGCTTGAACAACCAAGATATTTACTGTTTATCAGAGTGCGAATATCTATTATATAATTGTATGCTTAAAAATTCTAGGCTATCCGTTTGTTTCGTAGCCACTGCAATACATGCCTGTCTAATACTAGCACAGGTTTTTGAAATTAGTTCATAACTATTAATAAAGCAAAATAAATAGTCACATAAACAAGCCCGAATCGTCTCTGGCAACGTGCTTCTCCGTGTGGACATAATCACACCAAGTCTCCCAACAAGCAAAAATCATTGCATACTTTGTGAACCAATTTGTGAATTTATATTTGATCGAGAAATTGATCCATTCATATAGCAAAGTTTGACACACCGTCCCGATATTTTCATCGAGTCGGAAAGCGGATCCGAATATTGCCACTCCTTACCACTCGCACTAGTAGAAGCACAACCGCTGCCACCACTAACAAACTAAAGCTCCCCTCGAGGTATCCTTGTGACAAACTCAGCACTTCCCCATTGTATGGCTGCTCTGAACTATGACTGTCTGTACTATCCGTCCATTTAAACTCGTAATCCGAACGCATTGCGGGCAATCCCGGTAGAGCGTATGCGGAGCTATCAGGCGTGTCAGATGTCAGATAGATGTCAGGTGATGATATATTTAGACACCGACACGCTGCCGAGGTGGTGGTGGGAAGGCCGCTGATATATTTGTGTTGGTGCACATCTCGTAAAGGCCATCCAGGTACACTTGTGCCCTATTTATAACAAGAGGATATACTTCATGAGCATATCCGTATGTAATCTGGTTGTGTATGCGTCTATGCCTTCACTTATTTTGAAATACTATACATTGCTAAGTGTGTTTCAAATGTTACGGTGTATCCATTCAAGGGATTAAGCGATGTATATATAAAGCACACCCTAGCACTCATTTCGTAGCCAGGTACGACGTACCATATGCGTCCAGCATTCGATACCGAGTAAATCTGCCGAGTCACACGATTATATTAGTGCACTGTACGTCGGGTATAAATCATCTTCATAAAAACGCACACACACACACACATATATATAATAATATGCATAAAATATAATAATATATCATAATATATAATAATATAATAATAATATAATATATAATAATATATACATATATACATATGTATATATATATATATATGTATATATGTATGAATATATATATATATATATAAATATATTTTATATACATATACATATATATATATATGACTATATATATATATATACATACATATACATACATATATATATATATATATATATATATATCATCCCGATATTCACGATATACATACACAAATGCGTACATACATACATATATACATACAGACATACATATAAATATTCATAATTTAACTTGTACACGCACCTGAGCGACGTAATCGACACCCAGAAGTTCGGTACTATATTTCAGGTGTGGGCCCATTGTGCGCTCAACCGTAAACCGCACCAGTTCTAAAAATAGCTCAAAGGATACCTCCGGCTGATGCACCTCGTCAATTAGATTGCTGTGTATACGCATGTACATGAAGAAGATATAATATATTGTCAGTACACACAGATTGTAGATGGTCAAGATTGAAGTTGAACACCAGTTACACTTTGTCAGACAGATTGCTGTGTACGGGTATTATAAGCATCAATAAGGATATATGTACAGCTCGAGGTTGCTCTAGTAGTGATAAGAAAGTAAATGCTGATCAGATTGCAATGTATGTGTATGTGCATGTGCATGTGCATGGTGAAAATATACACCACCAGTACACACATCTTGGGGCTGCTTACGATCTAGGTTAGAGCAGTACATACTATGCATAGAAAGTAACAGTATATTTAGGAATTTCAGGAGGTGTGGAGTTTTATCATATACGTAATTGCACACAATGCTACGTATCCGCGCATCACACTACTAACATAAGCATTCATATCGTATTTAATTGTCCGGAATCGCACACAATTCTATATAACTCCTACGCTTGTACTTAATTGCATAAAAAGAATATGACAATCGTGTCCTTCGCTCGATGTGTATGCCATACCTGTCTCCATACAGCACGATATTGCTACCGTTACCAGGGAGCGTGTAAAGGCCTAGGATCGCTGCCTGTGAGTTTTAGCGAGTTGACGATGTAGCATGTCAAGTTGTATTAGTATTCCAATTGCTTTTCATTCAGATTCCAATCTGAATAGGATTTTGTTCGAATACTCGGGGGTCCCACCTAACATCTTCCTTAGAATTTAACTAGTTCTGCCTATACACTAACATACACATACGTACACCCACATCCACATATATATATATATATATATATATATATATATATATATATATCTCTCTCTCTATATATATATATATATATATATATATATATATATATATATATATATATATATATATATTTATATATATATATATATCTCTCTATATCAATATCTATATATAAAATATATATACACACACACACACACACACAAACATATATATATATATATATATATCATATATATATATACATATATATATAGATTCATTCTTCATCACGCGCACTTAACTTACCTGCCGTGCAGTGTAAGAGGCAACTCTCATGATATGCGCGGCCTGATTCTCTAACGGGGTAGATAATAGATACCCATCGCGTGGGAAACGAGCAATGCTCGTACCACTTCTGTAGTGATGCAGCTTACTATGGGGGCCAGTGGCAAATGTACCTAAAAGCGGTTGGATGAGTAGTGATATACGTATATTTAGATACATACTTTTATTGAGAAATGTATGCAGATGGGTAGGTACGTATGTGGGTATGAGAATTGAGTTTAAACGTACACCTACTTATATAGGTATGAGTATTAAGGTTAAACGTACACCTACTTGTATGGGT
>LUCW03000992.1:0-2500 GCA_001586965.3 Sphaeroforma sirkka | reverse complement strand
CTACAGTACAACGGCTGTGCACAAAAGGGCCACAGATAAGGACAGTCTGAGAAGTCTAGACGCGATGGCACAGTCGACAGATGTGGTATGTAGGTGCGTAGGATGTCATGAGCACCTAATAGATTGAGCTGGCCCGAACCTGTCGTGGGATTGGTACGATATGATAAGTATCTGTACACACATACATATATACAAACACACACACATACACACACACACACACACACATACATACATATATATATATATATATACTCAATTGCTTAAACATTTGCATGGTCGTATAAGTAAATATCGACCTCTTCATTTACTCGAATGTACACAACACAAGCACGAGTCATACCTTGCTGAAATAGATTAGCGCTCTTGATAGGTATTGCTGATTCGATAAGTATCTGCTTGACACTCGTAGGATTGACGAGCAGTCTCTGCTCAACCGTTAGTCCACTCAAGAGTAAAGCTACGGCACCAGCCACCAACGGGGACGCAACGCTATAAATAGATTGTTGAGGATGATAGTTCCGGCATAGTATATATATGTTTGTGACATACAATACGTTAAAACTACAGTAGGAGGCATGTATGCGCAACACTATGTGAGGATAATAGTTTCGGCATAGGATATATATGTATGTGACATGCAATACATTAGAACTACAGTAGGAAAGGTGAATGCGTTTCGGTTATTTGCGCATCCAAATGTAGCAATGAGGAACACGTCTTTGACAAAGTGTACACATGTCGAAATATAGAGATACTATATTACGTATAGACGTATATGATGTCACTGGCAGAGGCAGCGGTGTGCGTTACTGTACGCACACGACGCCAGTTTATGGAATGCCACAGATAGCAACACGTATGGTACTGTAGTCAAACGAATTAATATATATATCCCGAATGATGAAATGACAGAACCATTGATAAATGCATGCACACACAGCTCACCTCGTACCACTCGTTTCAGTACAACTGTCATGCATATAAAGTCCAAATACGTACGAATCTTCACATTCACCAATATGTAAATATACAATATAGCATAATCGTACCTATTCCGTGTGTAATTAACAGTCTCAAATCACCTCGTGTCGCGCAGAATCATGCATTGATATTCGTGAGCTAATCCTATACCAGGTTTAAAAAAGAGTCTATACATACACTTTGCCAGTACATACGTATATATATATATATATATATATATATATATATATATATATATATATATATATATATATATGTGTGTGTGTATGTGGGTGTGTATATTTATAGCAAACACTGATTTATTCTGTATGTGGTTCACAAACCTAACTCACCTCGTTCCGCTCAGAGTTGTACATTGGTATTGCCCCGCTAATCCGGACAGTTGGTGTCCCAGTGCGACTATATCGGGTTTGGGCCTGCCTTGTCCTAACGGTAGCTCCCATAGAGTCATGCCTATGCAGGTAGAAAGGTACACGTCTATTGGGTGACTTTATAGCACAAAAGGTACCAGCCCTTGATCGACGTTGCAGGAGAATACGTACATACCTATCGAGTTCAGGCTGAATGGTAATACGAACAAATCCATTGTGATTCACTACAGGAAAATACGTTTTATGCATCGAAATACACTACAACACAATACGTACATGTCCATTGAGCCATGCTGAATGATATTACGCACGTATCTTTGCATTAACACTACATGGGAAAAAGAAATGGACTTTGAGTTATAGTACGTAGCAGTCCGAAATAGTTGTACAGTTGCACTTTGGAGAATAAGGCGAGTTGGATGATACTACGCACATACCTATCGAATCCGACGTATAAGTAAGCATATTACATTTAAGGGGCTGTGGTTAGCACAATATGTACACGTGCATTGGGGCACGCTGCAGAATAATGGGAAATAGACATTGATTGTCAGAACAGGTGAGTCAAACTAAAGAATATCAATCGTATATCTATTTTGAAACGTTGAATTATTGTACGCACATATGCATTGAGTTTACTTAAAGAATATTAAACACATATCCATTCAATGACGCGCAAGTGCAATACGAACATTTGCAATTTGATACGCGAAACGATAGTACGACACAACTTCAAGACTGCCCCTTTCGAGATGAATATTTGGGAAGGTTAGCGATGGCATCAAGCCTGCCCATGCGAATCATATTCAACTCGTTTGCATATTGATAAATACGGGCACACATCTATATATATATGCTCTCATACACATACATATACAATATATTCACATGCATACACACACCGACGGAATCACATGTGCACGTTTACAAGGCACTCATATATGCATCTGTACAGTCGCACACACCCCGAGATGAGAATCGTGAAAGATGAGCATTAACATCGACACTGCCAACACCGATCACATCCAATTGGTCTGCAGGATTGGTAACTGTGCTATATAAAAAAAGAAATATATCAAGGATGTGAAGAAATAATTATAGACTACGTACTAAGCTAACTAGATGCGCATACATGGACAGCTCAA
>LUCW03000991.1:27500-38809 GCA_001586965.3 Sphaeroforma sirkka | reverse complement strand
ACATGGCCGACAATAACCATATTGTTACATTATTATTGCTGATACATACATATTATTATTACATACATACGTCTGTTATTATTATTATACATATCCATGAGGTATTATTAATATTATTACTGGATGGTGGCGGTGGCTACTACGGACATGTATTATTACATTATTATTGCAAAAGTGCTGACAGATCCGACATTATCATTTATTAGCGTCATCATTTATTACATATTATTGGCTACGTACGTGACATTACGTACATATTATTACTGACGCGGGAGTAGTTATTGTTTACGCAACATTGACATTATGACTTTACGGCTACGCACGCATCGTTACAGATACACATTTGATACATACATATTAATGCGTGCGTGCGCGCGCATCATCTCTGTCGCATATCTGATCCCGATATGTTATTATTAAGTTGTATTATTATTATATACATATTACTATTACATGTCATTACAGATTACAACATAAATCATATTGATGATACGGTATTATTATTATTACATGCTGCTGCTGACATATTATTACATTGATATATTACATTACATGCATTGACGTATTGGTATAGACATATATACATATACGTATAACTATGCATAAAAACACCATACATCATACACCATCCACCATACACCATAGACTCACCACCATCCACCATACATAATACACCATACACCTTACGTACACCATACACCATACACAATACACGTACTCAAACAACCCAAGTTTAGTTTAGGACACGTATCGCTTATTGGTCTGATCACGTGGTGTTTGGATCTAATCCAAATTGTATTGTGAAAGTAAATGCTGCATATACGCACGACACTAGTCCAATACCGAGCCACAACCTCTGCAGCACTCATGTCTTCGTTAATTTTGAACATCGTGAACATGCATTAATGTATTTAATGGGTTGTATGTTGTTGATGTCTACTTTTAGTTTTGCAATCATCCCTTTCTTCCCTGGGATGACCCTTGGATATTCTTTCTTCAACGGCATCCCGAAGAAACTTATTTCCTGATTCCCTAAGGTACTTCCATCGACATGCTCACAAATGGCGACATCGCAAACCACCATTCTCAAAAACCAAAATATACAGCACCAGTGAAATAGGGGAAGATAGTATACCATACTCACAAACAAAGATACACAGCATCTGCGAAATAAGGGAAGATGATAGTATGGTTGTTCTTTACTTTTTAGTATGTTTTCCTATGGAATATTATGATAAATTTCTGTGCAAAAGTGAGGTCAAAAATCCTAGAAAACTTTACATATTTACCCCTCTCTCTCTGTCTACTATGGTGCACAGGCCACAGTGGGGCAGAACCTGCCCTTTGAGGGGTCATATTTTGATCACACATAGACATCCGTGTCAATAATTGTACAATCCCGGTTTTTACACCGGCTACGGCTTCCTCTCGTTTATAATCTCAACAGCTTTCTTCGGTTCAAATTTTCAGTTTTTCAAAAAGTTGCAGGCTTCCAGACACCGATACAAAATCACTAAATCAGCTACACAAGAATAGTGTAAATAATAATATTTAATATCTGATATGCCTGCAGCCTGCAGCTCTAAATAGCAAATATTCCGCCAAATATCTAATATATATGGATCTCGAGAGGAGAGTCGAGGCTCGTTACAGAGTCGATCACTCGACTGTCGATTGTCGAGGTTCGACACCGCAGTCGAGAACTCGAGACCCACTGAAATCTGATCATGGACTATAGAGTAGAATGGAGACTCAGAGCCTCAGAGGCGTGATTCTTGAATCCTTTCGTTTTCAATTTGTGTGAGAGTACATTTTTCTCGCCAAAGGTGCTCTTTTAAAATAACACATTCTTGTGGCTTTTGGATTTCTTTTAATCCTGTGTCAACTTCTAAAAAAAATACTACCAAAAACTAAAAAAAGGTAAATACAGTGGTATATATAGTAGTAAACTCAATATTTACTTTTTTTTTAAATACAACTATACGTACATTTAAATACATAGTGATATGTGTTCTATTTATCTCGACTACAAAGAGCAACAAATGTGGTAGAATGACAGGAATGTGGACACTGGACACTGGACACTGGATAGTACAAACTTCAGTGAGTTCACAGTATCCACACAGACAGAGCCCGATGACACACTCAGAGCCCAATGACACACTCATCACACACTCAGCGACAGTCGACAAAGGCTCAGAAGTCAGAGATCGGGGTCGAATGATTCCGATGTGTTCTCTGTTTGTTGAGTGCTGAGTGCCATCGCCTGACGGGTGACGGCTACCTCTTAGCCTGCCTGAGGCCTGAGCCCAGAGCTGAGACTTAAGACTTTACACTGTACACTTTAGAGGTCCTGACGGCAGACAGTGCTGACTGTTGAGTGAGTGCTAAAGTCTAAACTCTTGAGTAGTAGACCTACCAACAGTGTCGATTTTGCACTTGTTGTGGTTTACACTTAATAGTTTTAAATACACCTATTTCTGAAACGATGGACTATATAGACGGTCGTTTTGGCGTAGAATATCGAATATAATTAGAACAATATTGGTAACCTGATATATGCACCCTATACATTTACATTGGTGTAAAAGTTGTACGGAAACGCTTGCTTATTCTTTTTGGTTCGCTATAGGTATGTATTTAGATCTTCGAACCGTGCAAGTTAAAACTCAGCAGTCAGCAACTCAGCACTCAGCACGACTGCACGTCTGCACGAGCCACGACAGCACTGGACCCTGGAGTCGTGGACACAGGTGTCAACTGTCAACTGTCAACCATCTACAATGCTGTCTACAGAGTATTTATCAGCTCTTAAAGAATGAACGCTGATTCAATTGGACACAGTGTAAATAATGCCCAACGCTTCTTTAGATGTATATTGTCTGCAGTGACTCTGTACTCTGTACTCTGTCAGT
Organism: Sphaeroforma sirkka; assembly: GCA_001586965.3. NCBI lineage: Eukaryota > Ichthyosporea > Ichthyophonida > Sphaeroforma > Sphaeroforma sirkka. Next base: position 35,894 of record LUCW03000991.1, on the reverse strand, counting down.
CTGTCACCCTCAGGCTCCAAGGCTGTAAAAGCGCTATTTCTATTTTCAGAAGAAGGCTATGACGGTTATTTCACTGAAAGCGTTAGCTAGAAGTCCCTTCCAAACTTCATTGCTGGGGTTTGTGTCACGGTTTTTGACCATATATGGTGATCGTTTTTAACAGTATCCTATCGCGTTTAAAACGGGACAGCAGGTGGAATGCAAGCGTTGGATCAGACAAAGCAACCCGCCCCCCCTCCAAATTTTACGAATCACGGTTAGATTTAACGATTAACGTCAAATTCAATTTATATATATATATATAAATAACCCTCTAAAATAATACATATTTATAGAATGCTAAATATTTACATGAAATATTTATCTACATATGAGGACATCACTATTTACATCAGGCCATCAGGTATCAGCCTATTCTAAAAATAAAAATAAATGATCTTTTTAAAATTAAAAATATATCGTCATTCCGCTTGATATTTAACTGATAAGGACCTGATTTTAACATATTTAGCCCTGTGTATTTCCTATTTTAAAAAAACCAAAAAAAAAATCCCCTCTACGACACTCTTTCTATTTATGTACATATTTATTTATATTGTCTATTATTCAAATATGTTTGTTTTTTTTAAAACATTAAAAACACTATGTATATTTATTATATAACTTTTTTTTAAACAAAACAAACAATCAAAAATAGCTTTCATTCTTTCTTTTTTTTCATAAATAGCCTTCTGAAATTCAAAATTGAACATTGAACAGACAATATTATTATAAAATATATGTATATATATACATATATAAACAGTCGGTGAAACGACTATACGAGGTCATATGTTTCGACCACACTCGAGTTTATCAGCCTGTTTTTTTCGTGGGTTGTAAGTGTTGATCTACTGCAGCCCGCAGATTGCAACATGACGTCGCACCCGAATCCAAGTATATTGCAAACAATCGAAGATATGCAAGCAGACACAATGAAAATATCTGGATTCCGCCTGGTGTCCCAACCTGCAATCAATTTAGAAGCTGACTCGGATGTCAGTGCCGATCGAAGGGGGAGCGGGTGCAGTGAAGCTGATTCGTTTCGAAGAGATGAGCCGATTTCAGTACAAATGAATACCAAGGGCACTATAAACTAGAACGGCTCAAAACTAGCATAACATTAAATACGCGAGGCATTGCATCGAGTGAGCAATTCTGGACGGATTTCTGGTCAAGAATTCATTATAATTAATGGTAGGGGAGGTCTGCTTACCGTCGTTACACATGTTGTTATATTTGCAACGCTATTTGTGCTATCATACCGGGGGACTAATTACTCAGATCCGGCCGCCGGTAAGAAAACAGCCATAGCATGCTTACTATTCTCATGGCTTCTGTCTGTTTTCGAAGTCGTAATGATAGGCGGGTACTGTTTATTCCGCATGGATCATCCCCTAGTTCGTAGCAGAGGATATATTTATATTGGATTGAGTACCCTGGGGCTGTTCGGAAGTTCAACTTTTTTTGTCTCAGCGCTTTGATCGAACTTGGAATCATACGAACAAGTAATCGTTCAAGTTCTTCTGCTAATTTTGGCCGAGTCGTGCGCTATTCTAGTTAGTCGTGCACAGGCAGCGCGGCAACAGTTGTTGTATATGTTATTTGAGGTCAAGACGCGGCCTTCAAAAAGAGTGTATAGGTGGACATATGCAAGTATTTTATTCCTGGATTGTGCTCATCGCAACCACCCTAGCAATACTTGGGCTGCTTGACATAGTCAAATACCACTTAGCAATTGATCTCGTAGTCAACATTGGTGTGTTATGCCCGGCATTTGCTATTCTGAGATACACATACCTGTCAAGAAATGTTGCTCTGGCCTTTACCGATTGGCAGCGAGCTGTCGCTGTAAGCTTGATCGTTGCCGTCCTATCAGTATCGATATCGATAGTACACGCAACGTTGTTCCACTGTTCGACGCCAAGCAAACTTACATCATATGGGTGTACTTTCACGGTTCTATATGTGATCCATTTCTCGATATGCATCTGTGCATTAATATCATTCGGCCAAATTGCAGGCGTTGTTTACTTCGGACTAAGTAGCAGCCGTGATTTGGATCCTAAGAGTGTCTTTCTCAACAGTTAGCCATTGGGTAAAGCGACTACTGTGTACAGCGCCCGAGGCGGAGTTAAAGGTCGTCTAGCTTATTCCTCATCGACGATTGAGTCATTTCCTTGTCCAGCCACGTCCTTAGCGACAATAGACTCCTATCTTTTTTCAGCCCTACCAGCAACGACAGATACAAATATTCATTCCGCCACATCCTCAGCGGCAACGATAGATGTAAATATCCATCCCGTCGCATCCTCAGCTACGATAGACGCGAATATATATGCAGCCACATCCTCCGCGACGATAGATTGAGAGCGTCAATTTACCGTGAAGCACCGACAAGACACGTATATTAGATGTGAATCCCTAGAATCTAACTAGAAACTCGAGCATTTGGACTTGCACCCGCCTAAGTTGAATCCCCAGGTAATTGATCTGCTGATAGTATCGAGAGATTGTGCCACTATAATTGGTCTTACAGTAGTACAAAATTGCCAAATCTCACAGAGTCAAAATCACACATGACGAAATTGCAGCAGTATATTTCAGAACACCTGCATCTTTGCAATGCGAACACCCACTTTATTAATAGCATGTGTATGCGCGAATACACTACTTTGATGTTCGGAACATCCGATGATAAGTATTAAGCAGGACTTTATTCGAAAACACTGAGACTATAGAATTGTCTTGAGTGTTATCCCCCTTTTGTGAACGTGTGCTTACAAGCTTCTGTAGGTCACTGTGGGACCTGTTGGATCACATACAAACCGCAAGAGAATGTCCGCAAGAGAATGTGACCTTGTGTTCTTGAATATACATCGAAGTGGACTATGGTTAGATACTGTAACACAGCGAAATAGTGTATTTCGTAGGCAGGAGAAGCTATACATGTATATCAATCTGAACAAGCTCAAGTAAACTTGACCAGTCGATGTACAGAAAGTACTACATAGTCAAATTGGGTTGAGATGATGCACATATACCATCTATCATAGCCACTAGCATTTCTTGAATGGGGTCAATGGGGTCAAGTACAGGGCAGTTTGTACCTTCTAGACGATATGTAAACGAAGACGATATGGGAACGATTACTGAAGGAAAGCTCTAAGAGCCTTGTACATACAGATGTATTCGCAACTGGACAGAATCTAATGCAAGCGGGTTGATTCTTTCTGATTTAGCAAGGGCGATATCATGCGTATACCTATCTATGAGTATTGGTTAAAAGCCGGAAGGTTGTTTGTTAATTTATTCCTCGTAGATCACCACCTGTACGTAGCAGGGTATATATTTGTACTCCTGGGGTCAATACCCTAAGATAGAAGCGCCTACTAACACTACTTGTAGTACTAGGATCAGTTTTGGGAGTCATACAAACAAGTACAATCGTCTTCGTTCTCCTGCTGGTCGAGGCTGAGCGGAAAGCCATTCCGGTCATCTGCGACGCACAGACGACACATCATTGCGTGATGCACACACTATCTGAGGTGAATGCATCGCCTTCGAATGGGTAGTATGGATGTACTCACAGCAGTAGTAGCTTCGATCGGCCTCGTGGCCATAGGGTCATAGCGTTAATCATATCGTTACAACGCTATATATCGTACATAAACATTACACTACGCTATATATCGTACATAAACATTACACTATGCAATAGACACGTGTGTATTGAGTGACGGATTTTATTTGGTCAATTTTCCAGGATCGAATATACTTTGAACTCACCAGCAGCTCGGTATTAAATCCAACGTTTGTCGCCTTAAACAGTCAGTCTGGGGGCGAACTATTGTCGCCTGCTGTGCTAAAGCAGGACCTAGGGGGTGTACAACCCATCCCAGGCAAATTCAAATTTAAAGCTTTAGCCTACGCCAGGGCTAGTGGAACTACACCTATACTGCACGCCACTATGCGCACACAATGACTGGAAGAAGAAATCGTAGGCGATAAACTCAGGTGACAAGTATACTATGCGACCGATGGCTTGAATTTGGAAATTATCTCATATACAACGAAGACAGACGCTCGCCATGAGGATGCCATCTGGTATGTTAACCATACAATGCTGTCGTACATCACATAACAACTAGATAATGTAATGGACTGCTCAGGCACGGCTTGTAGAGATCTGTTTTTATCCATGGCATTTCAGACTCCGTTCTAGACTTAATATCGATGGATTCCTTCCCAGATAAACCAAGTACCGGATCTACGGCTCGCTCGCATTGGCATCACTAAAACAGCATGACCAAAGAAACGCCGCTGCAATGGACCATGACCAAATATGAGGGCTAGCAATGATGCAGTACAATATCTATTGGACGAGGATAGGTGAATATTGAGTATCACAGTCTATACATGTATTCTAAGTGTTGTTCGAGATACGAAAAACTTTGGGATATAGGTTGGAGATGATGAGTCCGTCAACATACAAAAAACACAACCAAGGAGCCTGAATAAACCAATAGCTCATATATATCTACAACCATATACAGATATGTTGTACCAGCTTGAATTTATGTGAAATTTGTCTTTATATCTCGTGTATATCTGAAATGTTCTGTACACACACCAGGTGTCGAGTAGTGCTACTTTGCATATAATATTACATATATACATAACAGAATCCCAAATATATATATATATATATATATATATATATATATATATATATATATATATATATATATATATATATATACTCCTTTGGCACTGTCATGAACAGCTACATGCATGACAAGACAAGCACAATGCATTTGTTGTGTTTATACAATTCCTCAGGAATATTTACCTCATTTCGCACCGACACATCCGTTTGCGTTCATCATGAAAACCTGAAGCTACATATATCGATGCTTGCACATCGGAACAAAATATGTAACAGAATACATACTGGCTTACGCTATATTCGCATGTATAAGGCCTGCGCCCATGACAAACAAATACTCTAGCACGTCTGGCCATTCTGCCTGATTATGTACATAATGGTTCTCACTGTGTTTCCGAAGCTGTTCGCGTGTATGTATTTTGTTACTATATCACGCATAATTCCCTCTATGGATGCTACAACACGCACATACTTCCACGTGCAGGCTCTCAACAATAATTAATACATGCATAGCGTGCGTAAGAATACACTGAACCATAACCGCTCTCTATTGATAACTATACATCTAAAATAAATACACTGTTCCCCACTTGTCTTATCTTCAATGACTACCCCTGCATACGTCTGCGTGCACCTACAATACTATAAATTGGTCATCGATACTTGTTCACTCATCCATCATGCATGGATACACACACACACACAGGTTCTCGTAGACCATCCAACAACAGAGCAACACTCTAGTGGTTGGTGTGTGCACACCTTGATCAAGTAAAGGTGTAATCCGGCACATATCCTTACCATGTTGCTGATGTCGGTGTGTGGGTATGATATCACTCCCGTATACACTGTCCTATAAAACAAATCCAATATATTCCAGCTAGACGCCATGTACAAACGTACATACAAGTAGTACTCACTAGCCATTCATGGATACATCTGCATACATAATAAAGAAATATCAAAATCATCCAACCTTGAAGGCCAAGTATCATGCATGCCGTGATACATACTTGTTCTCATTTTGTTTCACGTTTATGCTATAACCCGTATGCGGCATTATCTTCATCATCTGATGATCTATCGCCCATACTGAAGTCACTGCACAAATACAAAACGGAAAAATGTATATGAAGATATGATGTAAATTCTTATTGATAATATGTAAATATTTTATATATAGATAGATATATATACATATATATATGTATATATATATATATATATATATATATATATATGTGTGTGTGTGTGTGTGTGTGTGTGTGTGTGTGTGTATACTCATATCTGATACCCTTACCTTACAACACTAACAAAGGCGTATGCACTCGCATCCGTGCGTACAACTACACGCACTGACAGCTTCTACTTCTTCTATAAGGAAGATAACTATAAAAATTGTGTAATATATATAATCTCACGATGTACACGCTTTATATACCTATCCTCGTCATCATCGTCCTGGTCTTGTTCAACCGAGCCCACCTGCACACGGCACATATCAGCGGACAAAGGCAGTGCGTGTTGTATCCGCTCTTTCAGTGCTGTCAGTGCCTCAGCTGTTGTAGAACTATGGAATGTGAGGTGGATATGATCAGGGACAAGATATACTCTGATCATATATATATATATATATATATATATATATATATGTATGTATGTATGTATGTGTGTGTGTGTGTGTGTGTGTGTGAAGAATATGCATGCATATGGAGCATATATATATGTATGCATTAAAATGTATGTATGTATGTATATATATATATATACATACATACATACGCACAGGGCATATATGCATATTACATATATGCATATTATATATATATATATATATATCCATCTATATATATATATATATAGGTATATATATATGTATATATATATATATATATATATATATATATGTATATATATATATATATATGTATATATATATGTGTTATATATATATATATATATATATATATATATATATATATATATATATATATATATATATATATATATATATATATATATATATATATATATATATATATATAATATATATATATATATATATATATATATATATATATATATATATATATGTATGCATACATATTTATATGTGTGATATATATAGATATGCATACATATACACATATGTGCACACGTATATTAAGATAATGCTATGAGTAGGTGTGTGAGTGACAAGGTTTGCTATTGAAACCATCCACAGGGCGTGCCGGAAACGTTTTTATAACTCTCCTACGACTCCAGGTGTCACAACAGAACTACTAAACCATTAAGTACGAGTCGGCGTGGAATCATTCTAAGAGTTGTAACCTGACATAACAATATTGTGTTCACTTGTCATATTTCTAAGGTTAGCGTGACGAGATATCAGGAACAGTGAGATGAAAACCTCTTCTCACCACATCTAGAGACTATAAAGTTATATAGCGGGGCTGTATATGCTGAGAGATAACGACACTTAAAAAGTGTTCCAATATACGAATGAAGGTACATGAATTCTATAGTGCGCGTGTATATCCTTGTACCATATAACAACTAAGGTTCACGGAATCTGCAGACGGTCAACCGACTCGTCTAGCTGTAGGTACCACAAAGCTGGATTCGTGGGTTTGAATCCCGGTTGAGAACAGATTATGAGAAGTTGTGAGAGGCATTGTTGAGCAGGATCGGTGATATAGGAAGATAGTCTCTGGTGACAAGGACACCGCCATAGCGCACAATAATGTATGGCACTGACTCTAGGTATATAAGGGCCCTGAGAAAATACCTATTTATATACATATACGTATAAGTAAACTGCCTGAAGAGGCACATTATTTCGCATCTTCGATTCACGGCCCCGGTTTCCTTCGAAAAACTGCATTAGATTTGGAATACGTATACATTTTGGCACACATGAATATCAGTGGCCTGGGCTAGAAGTACTCAATTTGAACACTGTCACACTCAACAATATTCTTAAAAGTGTACAAAAGAAAAATGTCTACCTCACATACCTTCACTACCATGTATACGGAAGGGTTGGCCTCATAGATTCAAAGGTACACACTACACTTCACATTATACAGTCTGCCGTAGATCTAAGAGCGAATCAGGACGATTTAAATATCTTGCTCTACAATCAGCACAAACCCAGTCCAAAAAACGAACACTTACAACATTACAACTTTCAGGGCAGAGAGCTTGACAAACATGGGCAGAAATGGGAGAATCGGGTCCACAGAATCGAGAAGCGACAGCGACAGATGCGTGATATTGGTCGCACTCTTGGGCAGGAATGTGGTGCTGTTCAGATATCAATAATTGGAAAGTAGAAAAATGAACAACTTATATATATATGAACATTAAAACTTATTATACTATAGTACTATATATATTCATGTATGTATATATATATATATATATATATATATATCTACATGTTTATAAATATATATACATATATATATATATATATATAATATATATATTACACGCAATTTGTCCGATGACGTGTCAAAGTGGCCAATAATTAACGCTAGAGAATACAAAGTCCATGCAAACTCACAAAAGGGCTTTTTAAGTCCAAGATGGGCATGATTCGATATAAATATATATATATATATATATATATATATATATATATATATATATATATATATATATATATATATATATGTGTGTGT
>LUCW03000991.1:12500-22500 GCA_001586965.3 Sphaeroforma sirkka | reverse complement strand
TATTTGCGTAAGCAAGTCTCCTAGTTTTGCCTGCGGGTATACATTGTTGATATACGTACGTGTTCTTCTTTGCATATATTTATATATGTATGTACATCGTAAATATACATACGTGCTTTAGTTTGCATATGTACAAAACATGCATCGTAAATATAAGTACATGGTCTACTTTGCATATATATAAACATACATCTTAAATTTAAATACGAGTTTTACTATGCATATATATATAACCGTACATCATAGATACACATACGTACTTTACTTTGCATATATATATATATAAATATAAACGTACTTACCACTGTGGCATGCTTCGCAACGCACTCTGTCGTATTACCAGACGCTCCAGTCGCGAGTCCAACGAACTTTTCATCACACAATTGGCCATGAACGAGACCGAGTATTCCGACCCCTCTGTATGTTGCGGAACAAAACGTTTATAGGCGCAATGAATTTCTCGGCATCACACAGTGACACATCAACGAAGTGCACGAGCTCGTTTCCACGTTGACTTCACTCTTATACAGATGCAACAGCGAGATGGAGGGATACGTAGTGGTAGGTTTGAAGTAACGTTTATAGTTCGATTACACTACACAAACAGAAAAATCAAAGTCAGTCATCGGGGTGAGTCTTGTGAGACCACTCATAGCAAGTACAGGTACAACACATATCCAGACGCCCCTACCGAATGTTTAGGGGAGTATAAAGAACTCAGACACGACGTAACACTACATGAAATAAAACTTCGATGTCACACGCTGATGCTTTATAACGACCGCGAGAAAATAAAGGTTCCACATATGGTGAACTCTCTCATCTTTTCACCAGGTAACAAACTTATTATATATATTTATATATATATATATATATATATATATATATGTATGTATGTATGTATGTATGTATGATTACAGCTACTTTACACCTGTAAAGCTTGGGCAAAACGCAAACATAAGGATCACTACCGATGTTGACGTCGAGGTGTCGTAAGGATGTCAACCCTTTCAGCATTTCAGGACCGCCTGTCTGTATGGTTGACGCTGAAAGACGCAGAGACACCAACTGGACAAACCGTTCCATCTGTAGTATGAGACGCAGTTGCATATTCAAGAGTGCATAGTTTTCCATTGGGATACCGTGTTTGTGTATATGAAAATTAGCTTGATATTCGATTATAAGTATACTTTAGCAGGTTGTTGATATATTGAGCAGGTTACAAATATTGAACAGGTAGAGCCTTGCCTACAAACGTAATATGAATGTGGACACGAGGTGGACAACCCGGTTCGCCTGTATAGCGAGATGTAGGTGCATATTCAGTAGTACAGGGGAATACATCGGGAAAGTGATGGGCATATGTGTACATGGTCACGGTGTACGATAGTTTATACACATAAACTTCGCACGTTGAAGACCTAGAGTCAAACTGTCAAACGGATGTCCATCTTTGGTCCACCTGTTGCACACAGATAGAGAAGAAAGCCTTTACTTCCCACCTAATGAGCCCGATTAATACGAACCCTGAAACTCCTGGTTTTTATGTATAATTATGTAGGTTGATGGATTCTGGACATACTTATCATAAACGCCTGTATATAATATATCGGGTACAGCACCGACATGGTATATAGTATGACCATGAACGAGCAACACTGCTGTCAGTCCACCTGTCAGCGTATGTAGGGCCTTCATGTATTTATGTAGGGTCTTCATGTATTTATGTAAGGTCTTCAGGTATTTATGTAGGATCTTCATGTATTTATGTAGAGTCTTCATGTATGATACACAGAAGTTCATGACCCTTAACCCACCTTGTCAATGTCAGCGTAAGTGCTTATATATTAATGCACGAGCCTTTGGTCAAGTCTTTGTGTATCGTACACATGTGTATACGGCTGCTACGCCATATGGGTACATCTCGGCGAAATGGTTTATGTATATATTCGCTGTGTGGTTTTCGTCTGAATACATAATTTTGCTGCATAATTATGCCTTCCGGTTACCACCTAACCAAATACCTTTCCTATACCAGGTGAGGCTTGATCAATTATGGCCCTTGTCTCGAATGGATGGCTGCACGAGAGAAAGTTGACCTCAGCCCACATATTCAAGCCTTTCGGAACACAGCAGTTTATAGTATTAGAATCCACCTTGTTCAGACTTACATACCCTCTCCTGTCTTGTGCAGCCCAATATGACTTCTTTATATATATAAACGTATCAGAGCGTAGTATTGAACACACATTGTACAGCCATACACGACTTCTTGGCGTATAAAAACGTACCACTATGTAGCATTAGAACCCAACCCGTGGAGCGTTTACGCATACGTTCAAGATATAGTCAATGTGCTGGCTTACCCACTGGCTTGATGTAACCCAACATACAAGAACACTACCTTCAGTCCACGGTGTTCGGCCTCATGTGACTCGTTTACGTAAAAATCCCCTATCAATATGCAGCTTTGGATCCATACTATTCAGCCTTACACGACATTTTTACCATGAAAATACGTATCAAGATATAGTATTGAACCCGTCTCGTCAAGCGTTTACGTATACATTCGTGACGTAGCTATGGTCAAGTACATTGTTGTTGTCGACGTACCTCGTTCGGTTGCCGCTCTTTATTTTGCCACAGATTGAGTCCGTCGATATTGAGTACTTCCAAGTTGGCAGCCACTCCTGCAGGGGAGAAAAACAATAGTATACATTTAACAACAGATGAAACACCAATGTCAAGGTGGATGACTATTTACAATATATGGATATAGGAGAACTTACAATATATTTGTACATGATAGTATCAAATAACATTGGCCGTGCAGGAGAAAATGTCAATAGTATGCATACAACAACACATGAACACCAATGTCAGGGTGGATGACTATTTAAAATGTATGGATATAGAAGAACCTATAACATATTTGTACATATTACTATTAAAAAAAATCCCGACCCTTTAACCAACTCGCAATACATAAGCTCATAGCCATGCACTGATGACTAATCCATGTATATATATATATATATATATATATATAATAGCCACAAATATGTACAATTTTACAAACATGTGCGAGTATGTTTACATGCCAGCCTCACATACCATCGGGAATCATGCAGAGACTGAGTAGACCCCTGCAGCCGCTGATGTCGAGTTCCTTCAGCCCGGCTAGAGGCAGCAGTAGCTTGAGATTCTTATCTATCATGTGTGGAAGTGAATAAACGGCGTCAGGTTTCGGGAGTTTAAATGAGTTCAGATTAGCTGTACACGCGAATATTTGAATAGTAAAGTGTTTACAAGAAACAAACATACATACATACAGAAAGGGCCGAATGGTTAGTGTTACGCAGTTGGGAGGAACACTGCTGTGTTTATGCCACTTGGAAAAATATTGTCTTTCATATATACCTATTGGAAGTGTATGAACCCTCAGATATAAACTGACCTAAACGCACGCATACACACACATACATAAATATATATATATATATATATATAATACACACGTGTATATATATATATATATATATATATATATATATATATATATATATATACAAGTATATATATATATATATATATATATATGTATGTTTGTATATATATATATATATATCATTCATACCTGTGAGATTCATGCATTTCCTCATAGTGAGTGCTGTGAGTCTAGGGGCTATACGTGCTATGCTTTGCAAGCCTTGGCTGGCTACGACACGTTTGTTGAACCGCCACCGCCTTCGATGATACTGCACGAGATTGTTAACTGAATGCGATACTCGCCGCAATCTGGAAAAACGAACGATTATTTAGATACGTGTGTGCATCATGCTCGTGTATGTACGCAGATATACGTGCTAGTGTTTGATGGTATATATGAAGTGTATGCGCTTATGTGTATACATGAGAGGAAAGTGACAGAATGCTACCAATGCCGCTATGCAAAAAAAAATATGCAGAAGTTCACTCGTAGTTAAACATATATAGAAATTCACTGAAATACTTGCTAATAATAAATGTACTCGAGCAGAGCAACTCCTTCTCGTCGCAGCGTTGAATTGTCGGCACCACACTATCGAGGTAACCACATCCACTGATACTCGTATGTAACAGTATATACGTAGTGCAACATATGTTGATGTGCGTATTGGTTCACTCAGAGATGAGATTAACAAATACGCATTCGCTGTTATCTGTTGTTTACCCTACATCGTTGTAGACAAAGAATATTGCCAAGCAACCTGTAGGCAAAGAACATTGCCTAGCAACCTGTAGGCAAAGAACATTGCCTAGCAACCTGTAGACAAAGAAAATAGCCTAGCAGCTTCTTCTGGTTGCAGTGGTGTAGATTGAACATCAAAATCTTGGCAGAATCATAACATTCATATATTGTATACACATATGTTACAAGTACATGTGTGCAAAGACACACACGCTGATGCACATCAAATTTAACTCGAAAATGTCTTTCTATATATATATATACTCGAAAAAATAATCATATGGTGTTGTAACCACTCATAGATATATACCAAGAGGACATGCACTAGCAAATCGTGGCAGCGCTATACAATCAACACGAGACTACTGGGGAAATCAACAATTCAACCATCGCGTACTAATTAATATATTACGCCGTACATGCTTGACTGGACACATATACAGATGCCCGTTTGATTAAACACAAACACATACATGTATATATATATATATATATATATATATATATATATATATATATATATATATATATATATATATATATATATGTATGTATGTATGTATGTATATATGTATAAATTTATATATATATATATATATGTGTGTGTGTGTATATATATATATATAAATATATATATATATATATAAACATGTGTGTGTGTGTGTGTGTGTGTGTGTGTGTGTGTGTGTGTGTGTGTGTGTGTGTGTGTGTGTACATATATATATATATGCTCGATAAGATTCTACCACGGCATTATAACCACTCATGAATCATAATTATACCAAGAGGACAATCCCAAACAAGTCTTTCTCGTCGCATGGCTGTATAATCCACACCAAGCTATCGAATCAATAGATTCATCCATTGCATACATCTGGCAGGATATTAGTATTGATGAATATATATATATATATATATGTGTGTGTGTGTGTGTGTGTGTGTGTATGATGAATATATATATGCATATATGCACACACATATATATATATAACTATATATATATATATATATATATATATATATACATATATATATATATATGTGTGTGTGTGTGTGTGCGTGTGTGTTGTGTGTGTTATTGTATTATATATATATATATATATATATATATATATATATATATATATATATATATATATATATATATATATATATATATATATACATGTCTATATAAATATATATATGTGTGTGTGTATATGTATATATGTGATATGTACACACACATATATATAGATATAGATATATATATATGTGTGTGTGTGTGTATGTGTTTGTGTGGATGGGGTATATATATATATATATATATATATATATATAACTCCTCGACCGAAAAAATACTGACATGGTATTAGAACCATTCATAACAAAACACAGCGGACATACTCTAGCAACTCTTTCTCGTCGCAGTGCTGTATAATCAACACCAGGATATCATGGGGAATCATCACATCCATCTGTACAGTGGTCAAAGAATTCTGGACGCCTCTATCTCTAGTAACTGCTTGTTTTTTGAAGTTGTGTACACCCTCCTCTGTTCCATCACCTGTGCTTGACCCACGCTTAGTCCGCCCTGCATGTGCGTCGCGTACTTTTTTCGCTGTATGCTTACTGTGCTTAGAATTTAGTGTATCTCCATGCTGTTCAATGGGCTGTAATGGCATCACACGCGCGTCTTCATGTGTATACGTACCCTTCTTTGGAGGTTGGGTGGGTTCAGGCTCATCTGTCGTGACGTTGCAAGTGTGTATATCTGATTGGCTGCCTTGTGTGGTATCTGCGGCGGGGTTGGAACTACCACTAGTTGCGATCCTTGCCCGCTTAGCACTCCGAGTATTTCTCATGGTGACTGGCTATAGCTGCTGAACGTCGAGATGGGTATATCTATATCGGATTATCAGTAGGGTGATGCATACAACCCTGTACGCAAACTAACAAGAAGTATTTATTTATCGCTACTAACTATAGAGACAAGTGTGTGTGTGTTTTGGGTAAAGTATATACAGTTACACCGCTATACTCATATTAGTCCAATAACCGTTGAGGTGAGAGTTTACGTGTGTGTACTGTGATATAAACATATGTTATTCAATATATAGTGGGTGGCGTGCCACAGCGAAGTTGCGAACTCTCTTGGCAGGTGGCAGCTTGGCACACCACAACCAGAAATGGCGATTTCAGATCTCATCATTTCATGAAAAAGCCAATTGGTACAGTTTCGGATCGAAACCAAAATTTTTATTTATAAACGCGACATTAGTGGATTCGAAGATTTTGGCGCGCCCAGACTAAATACGTATATTTACATATTGTCATTGCCTTCTGAAAATAGAACAAATAGGCCATGACATTTTTTGTAAATATGGTCACTCTAGAGCCTACTAGGCCCTATAGGAGGCCCCATTAGGGTGAGTACTGATTGGTGACTGGGAGCAAGGGACCTATTTTTGACTGGGTTGTGGTACCCGACAACGACAGGCACCCATAGAAAAAAGGTCGCAGCGATATGTCTGACAGGTCTTTTTGCCAGCCCAGAAACCGCTGGTGGGATGATCATACTGACTATACATGGTGAAAGGCCTGGGAGTCGAGCTTGTCGAGGACACGTTTTGTAAATTAATAGTTTATTTTTTGACACTTCTTGCATACGGGACGATATTTACCTTCACAAGTTAGAATAATGAAGTATTTTAATAATGAACGATGGTCTCCGTGAGCCTGCTCATATAACAGACGACACCGGGCAGCCGTCAGAAGTAATATATATATATATATATATATATATACATTATTATACATATTATATATGTAATATATTATATATATATATATATATTGTTGGTATATTATTATTATAATATTAATATACATGCCATATTATTGTTGTATATGTTAATATATATGTTTTATTAATAACATATGCTGTTATTTATTACAACCATTGTATGACATGCATTATTATTGCATAATAACAATAATGGTTATTATTATTACATTTATTACTATAATAATATTGGCTGCTGTGTATTGTTTTGTTGGCATACATTATATATTATGTGGCCATTATGTACATATTATGTATGTTAATTGTTAATATTGTTGGTTGCAATAATAACATCAGCATGTATACTGTATATTATTACACTAATAATATTATGCTGCAATATTATGGTGTTATAATATTATTGTTGTTATTAATGGCCAACAATTATTGGCCAATGACTATTACTGTATTACGCTATTAGCTGATATTGTCAACAATAATGCAATATTCAGCCAGCAGCTACAGCCACATATTGGCCATATGTATGCACCATGGTTGACTGGTCAACACACAACATGCAACCAATAATATAATACACACAATATACCAATAATTAATGTGGCAATATTGGCTGGCCAATAATGTATTGATTATTATGTTGGTTATGACACACATTAATTGGTTACAGCTGTTGGTATAATAATAATAATGGCTACAGTGGCTGTCATGTTATATTGATGGCTGATGTCCAAACGCTACTAACCAATGTAATGCCAATGACATGACATGTCACACATTGGCTGATATGCCAGCATTGTATTAATGTACTGTCATTTGACATTGACATTATTGTTGTGTGTGTAATGGCCAGCCCCATGCAGACATAATATTAACACATTACATTAATATTGTAAGTATTATAGTTGTTGACCATTGAGCTGCCATTGGCATAATTATTAATATCATGTATTGGCATGCATTGGCAGCCATTAAATGCCATGATGTTCATTGGCATTGCATCAATAATATTGTAGCTGCCATGTGATGTATAACCAATAATATTAATAATGTATTGGTAATGTCATAATGGCATTACGCAATTGATGTGCATTATGGTTGACCATATGTTGGCTGATGTATAAATATTAATATGCATATGTGTACGTAATTGATTGACATGTTGTATTGGCGTGGTATGACACACACGTATGTGCGCAGCACGCATGTACAATATGATGGCAATGTACGCATAAGTATACATTACGTTGCGCATTAACCAATAGCATTGTGACGGCATGCGCATTGTTGGTAATGCCAGCCAATAATATTATTATAATGATAACATTATTATCATTATTATTAGTTATTACAATATATTGCCAATGCGTAACATATTAATAACGTAATATTATGTCATGCTATACCATTGTGACCAATATGTTATGCCAGCCAGCCATTGGCCATTGCTGCAACAAACTGTACATGCCATTGGCTGGATACATGTAATATTGTATGCTGCCATTAATGTAAGGTTAATAATAATAATTGTCAATTGGCTGTACATTGCCAATTATTAATTATTATTGCAACATTAATACATTGTTGGTGATATTAATATAATGGTTATTAATATTAATATTGAATAATAATTATTACACAATGGCCAGCATTAATACATTAATGCACATATTAACCATACATTAATACTGACCATGTTGATGTTATTGTATTGTAATATTATTGCAATGACCATATGGCACAGTGTATTATTAAATATTAACCATTGGCCAATATTGGCAATGGCACATGCTATTGCAGCATTATGCATGTGTGCACATGTTAGTCACACATTTGTTATTAATGCTACATATTATTGTTACACATACACATGATAATATTTAATGGAATATTGGCTGCTGACATACATACAACACGTGTACAATAACCAATACAATATTGACACATGAATATGTATGCATGCATGTGATAATAATGACATATAATATACATTAATATTGGCATTGTATTACATACGTTGATTGGATGTTTATGGCATGGTGGCTGGTACACAGGCATGTGTGTATATGATTATTATTACATATTATTATTATACATGTATATATATGGCCAAATTATTATTATTATGTATTGTAGCCAATTGTTGAGCATTGGCAATAATATAATATACAATATTATTATGCACATTATATATTATGCCATTGAGCATTATTGCATGTATATATATATACATATGTATATTATTGTTGCTGCATTATTATATTATTACAATATTATTACTATATATGTTGTATGTGTTAATATATAATTATTATGTATATGCATATAATGTTACATGTATTATGTATTACAATTAATAATAATACATATATTAATATTACATATATATATATACATGTATATATGTATATGCGTATATATATATATATATATATATTATATATATATATATATATATATATATATATAATATATATATATATACATATATATATATATGTATTATATATGTATATATGCATGTATGTTTATATATACATGTATGTATATATATATATCCAACAAGGAAACTTGGGTATCTTTTTCATGGACGTATACGCTGTTCCTGACGCGGTGCAGTCAGGGTCGTGACTGGGTCTGCACCCAGATCAGTAGACTTTGTTTCGCCATATCTATTTAATATTTATATGTAGTAGTGTTTTTATACGAATACATCTTGGTTATGGTTTAGGCACAGAACCCTCTGATCTTAGTACAGGTGTATATACAGTAAACGCGTTCTCCTATCTCGACAAGGCAGGCGAGTGTATGGCTGTTGATTGCACATGTATTTTAGTCGTGTCCACTTATCTTATGTGACGCACTAAATAGCGGACGTTTTATTTAGAATTATACCGAGCTTTACAAAGTACACGGGATGGTGGATATGGATCAGGATTTTATTTTATTTTTGCTCGACATTTAATACCATACAACTTAAGCACCTA
>LUCW03000990.1:7500-36126 GCA_001586965.3 Sphaeroforma sirkka | reverse complement strand
AACAATTCTATAAAACATATGCACATACTTTGTCTCGTATATCACCGATATCGCCATCCACGAACGCCACAGGCTTGAACACAGCACAGCAGGGGTGACAAGTACCCGTGAACCAGTGCATGTCTTTTCTGCTATGTTTAGACTCAGACCTATTTTTAGGACCGGGCCTCTCCCGCGCATACAGGACAGACACTTGAGCACCGGTTGTTGCAAAGTCGCCTCTGTGCGCGCATATGGCACCCTCGTGAGACCGCAGGATACTCATCATCGCCTGGAAGGACAGATATCAAAGAAATGGGAATAGAACTACAAATCTGACACTTATATTAGAAAATGACTGGAATCCCATCACCTGAAATACAACTGTTCACACACATGCTCAGACAGATAGCCACACACCTCAATACACACACAAGCTCAAACAGGAGAGCACGTGCCTTTGTAACCAAAGGGACGGCAAATGAACAAACAAAAAACACATTCACAACATACACGAGACGTATGTCTGTGACATGACAGTTGAACTAAACATACGCCCCAGTAGCCACGAAGAGTAGTCACGAAGGTATCTACCTCTATAGATGCTACTACCACCTAACAGTCGCACTTTGGACCAATTCAACAAAGCTTACGCTCTAGACTATATATATATATATATATATATATATATATATATATATATATGTAAATTTATAAATTTATATACATATATATATATATATATATATATATACATATATTCACTAGGACTAATTCAATACCTGTGGCTGAGGTGTAGCCTTTTCAGTACCTGACATGGCCTCTGTGAGCAGTCGTCGTCCGCAAAGTTCGCGTTCTGAGGGTGTACAGCCACCCTCAGCAAACACCTGCAGTGCATTAGCATTTACGAAGGGTGCATGACTCATCAATAAGCGTATGTGTATAGTACGATTCGTCAACAAAGATATTCGATTGGTTTGGCTTATCAATAAAGGTGTTTAATTGGTTTGGTTTATCAATAATGGTGTAGGATTGATTACTGTGAGATGTATGATTGACCTGCACACGCATTGTACACACGCATACATACATAAAGCAACAGATAAAGAAACACCACGTGTACGCATGAATACACGCATATGTACACGCAATCACACACACACATGCACAAAGAAAGAAAGAAACACACACACATATATATATATATATATATATAATATAGAAGTACACAAACATAACACATACACACACAAGATGGACACAAACACATACACACCGAAACCGACAGACATACACGCATACCCACACAAGATTCACGCGTGCATTTGATCGACAATATAAATGTGTATATACACATACACATACATTCATATAAATAAATGTATCTATCCCCAACCCCAGCGCATTCATGCAGCATCTATCTGTTCGTACACCCATGCACATACGTTCCTTCCTAAGTTATCGGCATATGACATGACCTACAGTGCTCGTACAAGTACACTCACCTGTGCGAAATCCAGCGTGCGTTCGGTGCCGGTGAAGCCTAGTCGCTTCGCTTCGTTCATCAGATTGCCACTGCTTCGGTCGTTTTGTGTATGCTGAGATTGTTAGAGATAGACCTTACACCCCTTTGAACGTGTTCGGCCACCCAAACTGTACCGGCCGTCTCCAGGACCCAGGCCTCTGCATTTGCATGTGTGTTCATATACATATGACAAAAAACGTAGGTATTTACTAGTCAGCCATTGTATAAATATGTGTATGCATAAATATGCCGACAAACATAGGTATCTACTTATAAACTTCTGCATGTACATAGGTTGTGAAAGATATGTACTTGTAGATCTCTATATATCTCTTTATATACATAGGAGTGTTCATATTCATATACCAGAAAGTATATATATATATATATATATATATATATATATATATATATATATATGAGCCTCAAATATACATATAAATGCAGATAAATATAACCTTTTTGGTCTCCACATTTGCTTCGCAGGAGATGAACTACCGCCCGTTCCCACCTGCGCTACCAAACACATTGTTACTGCCAGTTTTCAGACCTCCAAGTCTCTGCATGCATACATATGTGCGTGCATAGCATATAATACATATAACACATGTAATATGTATAATACATATACTACATATATACATATATTACATATATTGACTTTGTATAGAATACATATATTACATATATTACATGTAAGATACATACAATACTTATTTTACATATATTACATATATTGACTTTGTATAGAATACATATATTACATATATTACATGTAATATACATACAATACTTATTTTACATATATTACATATATTGCATATATTACATATACATGCGGGTATTGTTGATAATTCATATATCAGCAACACAGACATAAACAAACAGTTACGTGTATATCTGTACATAGATGAATACTTGAGTACTATTCGACACATACGTATCAACACACACTGTATGTTCTGTCGGCGGATTCGACTTTGGTGGCGATCGACTACAGACTTGAACAGAGCCCAGTTACCCACTATGGCCCAACACTCTACAACACTCAATACCATATACATACGTTGCAATTTATGTGAGATTTAATATAAAGTACAGTGACGCATAGGCATATACAGATATGAATACGACCGAATAAAAAAAAATTGCTATAATATATGTTATATGTTACACTCAGATATAAGTATGACGTATGAAATTATGTACGTTGTAATACAGACATGAACATGATATATAAATTTTGTATTTGTTGCAAGACAGATACGAATAAACAATATGAGTATGTATGCGTTTCAAATACGGATTCCTTAGAAGAGTACACCGGCATACTCACACACACTCCTTTCTTTGTACAATAACGTAAAGCCTCGACTTAGTTGAAGATACGCTTAGTTGGGATATATCAACTGCACTACCCAATCACACACTGTAGTAGGAGCAGACAGGCAACATGCAGCAACCTCAACTAAAGCTCAGGTAATAAAACATCCTATGCTGTAGTGCAACTACAGCACACGCGTCACATAATCACAAACGATAGACACAGTCGGAAGTACGTGTATTCTAAACACATACACGCACAGTGGCATACTGATGGAGATACATTCATGCATGGAGTCATGGCTTTATTCATTAACTCTCTCAGATATATATGAACCCATAGTGCTTCCTCGTATACATGCATATGGGTATAGGGTTTTACATATACATACCGGTACACGCATACACACATATGTATGTGCTTGCTTATAACTAGAGTACAAACCTGTAGCATCGGCGATTATGAAGCTATTGTGGTACGACCAATCGCCCCTTCCACGCAAGAACCGCCTTGTCCATATTTGGTGAGTAACTCCGTTATAGTCTCCAATGCCTATCGAAGTTAGAATGAACGCATAAATTTGAGAAATACGATGATTTTGAACAATGAACGATGTATGAGGCATTTATATCTCGATAAAAAAATTATTACATGTATAGATCTGCACGGAAGATAAATTGACGCATATATATACACACACAAACATATATATATAGAAATATATGCCTATACATATATATATATATGTGTGTGTGTGTGATGTGTGTGTTTTTTTAGGGTTTTAGGGTTTAGTATATATATATATATATATATATATCAATATATACGTATGCATATATATATATATATATATATATATATTATATATATATAATATTGGTTATATATATATGTATTAAAATATGTATATATATATATATATAATATGTATATATGTTATTATTATATATATATTATATAATATTATTATTACATATTGTATATATATTACAATATATATATATAATATATGTATGATATATATATGGAAAACATAATGGATTATAACATATTATATATATAGTATATATGTTATTATATTAATAATAATAATAATAACAATTATATGCAAATAATACACATGCAATAAATATTATAATATGTATAATGAATGTATAATATGCATATGTATTATAATAATATATATAATATAACATATATATTGTATATAATTGAGCAATAATAATATATATGTATGTATACAATTATGCCAGTTATTATATATTAATAATAATATTACATATATACATATTATTAATGTTTCTTTATGTTTCTTATGTAATACATATGTATGTTATTATTATTAATATTATTAATATACATATATAATATATAACAATAATAATTATGATGTGATGCTGATGATTGTTGATGTTGTTGTTGTTGTGATTGATGATTATTATTGTATAATAATTATTAATAATAATATTATTGTATTATGCATATAATATGTATGTAATAATATATTGTATGTATGAATATCGATATTATGCGTTATTATTATTAATACCATAATAATAATATTATTATATGTATAATATGAAAACATATAACCATATTATTGTATGATATTATTGTATGATTGTTGTTGTTGTTATTATTGTATTGGCTATAATATGATTGTATACATATACGCATACATATGCACATATTAATAATATTATTAATATGTAATATTAACATAATAATATTATTATAAATAACAAACAATAATAATATAATGTATAATAATAATAATATTATTATTATTGTCATATTAATATTATTATATAATATTGAATAATATGTATATAATAATAATATATGTGTATGTATATTAATATATTATATTAATAATATGTTATTATTTTTATGGTTACGCATATTAATATGCATATATTATTGTATTAATACAGTATAATATATTAATATTATTAACACATATTAATATTAATACAATAATGTAATATGCATGTATATTATTATACATATGATACACATATATAATAATAATAATAATA
The DNA here is from genome assembly GCA_001586965.3 of Sphaeroforma sirkka. Taxonomy (NCBI): domain Eukaryota; class Ichthyosporea; order Ichthyophonida; genus Sphaeroforma; species Sphaeroforma sirkka. The sequence goes on along the minus strand of LUCW03000990.1, from coordinate 31,259 downwards.
ATAATTATTATATATTATTCTTATTACATATAATAATAATATTATATGTATATAATGCATGTTATGTATATACATACGTATGCATATACATTAATATTACAGCCATTATTATTAATAATAGTAATATTATATATATTATTATGCATATTAATGATTACATACATAATATATGTAAATGATATATATATATTATTATAAATATTATTATTATATAATAATATTATATTATTATTATATATTAATATTAATATATATATATATATTATATATATGCTATTATTATTAATATTACATATATATATAATAATATGTATGTATATAATATATATACATATAATATATATATATATATATATATATTATATATATATATATATATATATATGTATATATATATATATAATATATATATATATATATATATATACATATATATATATATATATATACATATATCATTTATATATGTGTATATGTATATGTATATTTATAAATATATATGTATATATGTATATATATATGTGTGTGTGTGTGTGTGTGTGTGTGTGTGTGTGTGTGTGTCTGTAATATGTGCACGTGTGTGTGTGTGTGTGTAATCAACAATATTTTAACCATACCTCTTTTGCAGTACGAGCGCGTTCCAGACCAATCCTAACAAGATCCATGCCCAACAGAGCTGCCTGTTCGTTCAATGGCATGTTAGTCCACACAGCCTCGTTACCGATAGCAATACCGTGCTCATTTACTCCCATCTCACAGCCAAACATCCAACTGGGTCTGGAAATCAGCACCTTTCCTCCATTTTGAGACCTATCTTGCCCTGTGTTGATACGTGTATATGGTTTAATCCGGTAGTAGATACACAATAAATAGCCAAGAACTAGGATGACACATATATATATATATATATATATATATATATATATATATATATATATATATGTGTGTGTGTGTGTGTGTGTGTGTGTGTGTGTGTGTGTGTGTATACTATATATATATATATATATATATATATATATATATGTCTGTGCGTGTGTGTGTGTATATACTTATATATATATATATATATATATATATATATATATATATATATATATATATATATAAACCGTAGATACTATAATGAATTAAATACTCTACTATATACCAACTGCATACCTGGAATCGATATGTAGGTGCATTTTCGAAGTATCTCATCTTTACGTTCCTCAGGCTGACATATTTCTACCAGTTGAACTTCGTCAGACGGCCGGTCTGAGTTCTTACCAAAAAAACTGTATAGCCATCGCCTACAAAGACAAAAGTATCGCACGGCATGTCTAACAAAATTTTGGCGAGCTCCTGCGTCCTCCTTGTCTTGTTTCAAAATATATATACACTATGTTTACAATCGTACAGTGATACCCTTAAAAGCACTATATTTACGATCGTACGACGTACAGAGATACACTTAAAAGCACTATATTTACGATCGTACGACGTGCAGTGATACACTAAAAACAATTAACACAATTCCAAATCATTTCCTTCTCACAGAAAAAAAGTACATTCTCTCTAGCCCCTTCCTCTACTAGCCTCCTGCCTCCCATATAAAAGTATTTTCTTTTTCAGGCGAGAGGCTATGCTATTATAGTTGGTACATTGTACATATCCTAAAACCTCAAATTTAAAATTCCTACTATGCTTGTTCCGAGTGACGTCGTATATAATATATTCTGAGTCTCAAGTCTCTCAACTCTCAAGTCCCCGGCGAGTCCCGAGTAACGACTCATCGCGAATTCGCGACATGTTATCTTTTAGATCAGTATGTAAATAGCATGACGTATAAATATCGGTCAGCTGATGCATAGTCGTTTGTTTTGTTTTATTTTATATATATTTATACTTTAGTATATAGCCGTCTGTTAAAAATAAAACAAACATTTCAGTTTTGTTTGTTTCATTTTGAATAAAAATTACAAAATATATAAAAATTCACTCTTCGAGTCTTCTTGCTTTCACTTTGAGACACAGCAACGGATGTGATACAGGGGTTTTTTTTTTAATAAAAAAACCTTTTTAGTGTGTTTGTATTGACTTGCGTATTCACTATGTATTCACACTTTATCGTTGTGGGCATTCACATTCCACAGCCATCTAAGGGATTCTGATTTGTACAAACGGATCAAGCTTTCTGACTGTGAAATGACCAAATTGGTCATAGAACGCTTTTAAGTGAGTGAGTGATGACTACAGGTGACATGCACATGTTGCTATAAAACCAGGGCACTCTCTTCTGTTATGCTCACACTATAATACATTGAACTAATTACACTGGAATCACGATGATGCAGCGCTTCACCCAAAACACCCGAACCATTCTTAGACAAATGTCTACACAGAATGTGAACAAGTCCTTCACGGAGTCCGCCAAGGAAACTTTGAGCAAAGCGGCCGCCGGAGCCAAAGATATGGTTGAAGCAGGATATGAGAGAGCCGAAGACGCCGTATACGGTGATCATAAGGAAGGCGCCAAGGGATCCAACAACCTTGAGGATGCCAAAACGGCGGTTAAAAATGCGGGAGAGGAAATTAGCAACACGATAGGAAAGGTTAAGAATGAAGTGAAAGGAGAGTACAACAAAGCTAATAAGAATGCAGAGAACTACACAGCTGAGGATGCAAAGACCGACGCCAAGAATGTTGGCGAAGATGTCAAAGCCGGTATGTCAAAGGCGGCAAATAAAGCTAAGGGAGCAGCCGAGAAGGCTACCCAGTGAGCGATCTCAGTCGGAGAGGATAACATTTCACAAGGATCGGTCTCAGAAAGTTCACCGGTGTCACATATGTATATCTCTGGTGTTTTGAAATAAATTAACGAGTATATTTATACTCGGGTATTGAAATTGATTGTAGTCTGCCATAATTTAAAGTGATAATCAGTATCTAATAGCAACTGAATCGAATAGGCCACGATCTTTACGGTCGTTAATGTAGTAATGGAGAGAGATCTTATACGTGACAGTTGATGAGTCGTAAAGTTTTCTTTGGGTCATCCGTCAGTCATTCATCTACATAAAAATAAATATATCTTGGCGTATATGTTGTATAACACACTTACTCACAAGGTTTGTATCGTCAATACAACGAATTGAAATGGCTGAATATGTAAAACATAATGCCCAATAGTATTTGCATGCAAAGTAGTAAAAACCATGCAGCCTCTGTCCCAAGATCGATTTTGTCATCGCTTTTGCGTATCCGATAGACTGGTCGGAAGTCTATAGTCCTGTTACCTTAAACATGTCAGTTTATGCAGTATTCGAACCTACAATAATGTAGCTTTAGCATCCCTAAAAATACAAATTATGATGGTTTAGAAGAAGGGATACTATCATAGTTTAAAAAAAATGCACTTATGTGCTTAGACACTAAATCATGGTGTGCAGAAGTTTCTTTTAATCGATTGCATAAGGTATAGATTGTCGTTTGACGGAATAGAATACATTCACGTTGCTATTCTGAATGTAAATACCGACAACTTCGGTTTAAATTGAATACTAGACTTGCCTTGCAAATTTAGGTTAATACTGGCAACTGTGTTGCTTTATCTTATTGTTTTTTCTCATTGTCGAAAATGCCTCGATTTCTACCACTAAATGGAAAGTTCCGCTTTTTTTTTCGGAGAATAATAAGGGCCACACTCACAACACACGCTGGTGGCGATTTTTTCCTCACTGTCGAAACTCGGAAATGTTTCGATAACTCCCACTTAATGATATGAACTCTCATCGATGACTGTTGAATATCAATGCAAACGGTCCTGAAAACAGGTTTGAAAGCTTTTTGGTTAGCTATTAAGACATGCTCGGTTACATTTTTACAGCAGATCTTTGATCATGCAAAGACCGTAGTCAGCAAACATACTGATATACTTCTTATCATCGTACTTATCTCTGTATTCCTCCCATTATTAGAAGGCCATCACACTAATTGGACAAATCACACTCAAATCGCAACCTGTATACATAACTATGGATACTCTACACTACTTAGGAAGATAAAATGTCCTGTATACATAACTATGGATACTCTACATTACCTAGGAAGATGAAATGAGCTACACTCACAACTGATTGCATACGCTGCGTCTTTGTTGTATTCAATATTTATGAATAATAAGATTCAGTAAATAAGTTCGCATTTATTGACGTATCTTGCAATACAATGGTGCATCCATAGTTAGGCATCCGAGCTGGAATACACTTTAGTCCAGGAACATCGTCATGTTCAGTTTCTAGTTCCTCATATCGTTCATAACGCGGCTAGATTGAGCGATATGTTTTTTTCACATAAATCAGTTTCTAGTCCTTCATATCGTTCATAACGCTGTTAGCGGTATTGCTGGCTTTCTCGGCCTTGTGACCGGCGGTGTCTCCTGCACGATCAACAGAATCGGCGGCCTTTTGACTGGTAGACTTCTCTCCGTACACGGCTTGACTAACGGTATCACTCACGGTGTTCATGGCGCTGGTGGCTGCCTCCTTCATATCGGTCAGGGTGTTTGAGTTAGCGGCGTTGGAAGACATATTGATGAATTTTGTGAAAGTGTGTAATCTTCTGGATATTTGAATGACCAAAACAACCTTTGGGTGGTATATTTATACATCACAGTCTACACAATATGTATGTAAATATTACAACGACACTATAATTTAAAAAAAAATACACATTTCTTAAAGATTGATAAAACGTGCTTTATATAAAATATTTTATTGAAAACAATATTTTGTTCTGTTATTTTTTTAAAAACAAATGAAAACAATGTTTATTCTCTCCTACTCGTATACAATTAGAATATATTTTTTACGTCGGTCAGTGACTTTCAATTCCCCATCGACATAGAATTGGAGGTATACTACTTCTTATGTATGTCTAAAACCCCAGGAGCTATGCCAGGAACTATCTTCGAAGGTTAGTTTCTGACCGGATGGGAGAGTTTGATTTTATTTCTGTCATGTTTTAAACAATTTGACCGTGACAAAAACCAGATCACTTGGATTAAAGATCACAGGGTTGTCTTGTTTTTAAGGTTTGTTAGTTTTTTTTAACAAACCCCTCAAAAAGAAAAACCCAACACATTGAAAACAACGAATAGAAAATCGGTCAGTATTCTAGCACATTCTGACCAATGATAATGCACAAATCACCCAATCTTTTACGTATATACTATATTTACGTATACGATAAGCTGAAATATATATTTATCATTGGTCAGAATGTCTATCTCTAGAATAGAAATTATCTGAGTCAAATTATACATGACAGATGGTGCCAACTGTCAACATGTCAGGGAGGAATTCCGAATTCACAGGTTTAAAACTTGTTTTTGTGGGTTTTGTTTTTGAAAACGAAGCAGAACAATGTATATGGAACTTATTTTTTCTGAACAATTTGCAATGAACCAATCATATACTGAAAAGCGAGATCCTATACACGTGCTATTGTTTTTGCGGAAGCCGTAAATTGTAGATTATTTTGAACTCTACTCTAAAAATAAGAGCAAACAAATTCCTTAAGCTGAGATGTACAGTCACGGGCTCACGGCGTCACCTGTGTACGCAATAATCGATAGTCGATAGTGAAGCACCATAGTCAGTAGTGTCAACTGTCGAGTACTAAAGGCTAAACTCAAACCGTTTTCCGTTAAAACATATGAATCGAATAACTATACGTTTACGTTCAAATTTTATTGGATATGCGGTCCTTTGCATGCTCATAGGTGCACCTTTCGGATCTATCGATTTCAGTTTGTACCGGTGTCATCATACTAACCAGTCCTATATATGAACTTGGGTAGGTTCTTCTGAACATAAGTTAACCGCTATAACGTTTTAAAATACTCGAATAAATATGCGTTTACGTTCAACTTCTATTCCAACCCCCGTAACGTTAAATAAGCTTGTCTACCTCGAGACTTACTCTCATGTGCAATTATAAAGTCAAGGTAACGAGACCGAGAAGGCCAGCAGCTAACAGCGCCAATAATGACATAAAGAAGTAAAACAACTGCCATCTGTGCAGAACTTCTTAGTTCGATTTAATACTGATAATACCAACTCCACTGCGGCGTGCAATTGTAAGAGTTGCATGAATATCCTTGGACAGTGCAATAGTTGTCCAACATGTCGTACGAGAGTACAAAAGCATAGTCGTCTAATCGAGCAGAAGAAACGAGTCTATGGCACTGATTATTTTCATCTAGATACCCTTCAGGAATTTGAAATCAGATTTGACAATGTTTTGTTGTGTCAGTTTGGGAGGGTAACCAGCAAGTTAACGAAAGTATTCCGCGGACGTTTCGAGGTCAAAATATATTAGTTCAAAATTCAAAATGTATTGCTAAATAAAATTTGCGTTTGTGCTTAATTGTATAGGTGACTCAGAAGATATATACACGCAATCTATCAATAGTTTTAAATCTGTCGAGAATGAAATAGCGTCCGTCAATAATAGTACATGGAATGATTGACTATATTGTTTAAAAGAGCAATTTCATGTGGTCATCCAAACGTGGCTCAAAGATGGCTATGCAAGTGAAATGAGAATTGATTCACTACCTAAATTTGATTTTTTGTATAATTGTGCCTCCCCGAAACTCTGTCCACAATAGTGTGAGAGATTAAATATTTCTGTAAACGTATATCACGCGGTTTTACGCTTAGAAAGAAACAATTCATGATTACCAAGAAATCTTATACAATGGCTACATGAATAACACACGTGTATGTGATATATAAGTCAACATCTTACATCAATATCGGCTGCACAACACACAACGTACCATAATTGGTATTCACAATATTACTTGATGCTAGCTACATTATGTTTGCAAACTATATACGCACGCAACACATTGTGTCAAATAAGTATGCAATAAATGTGATTCGACATGGCTGTGTGGGAACCATATCAGAAAATCAAGCTAAATAGAATGAAATGATTATTGATCGTGCACAAAACTTACCAGCAGCTATATTAGGTGCAACTGATATAACTTTAATAAAATCAGCGTCAGACTGTTCGTGTTATTTGCGAGTGTCAACTAATCGACATATTTTTTCAAATTAGAAAATGTTGATGAAGTATTTTCATTTATTCGTACTAAATATACTGTCAGCCATTTAAGGTCTGTTGATCCATCTTATCATCAAATCCTGTGCCCAAATTCTCAAGTTTATTTTGGTGAAACGAAACAGTGCCGTCGACACTTGTTTTAGATAACTATACATTCAAAAGCTCTTGAACAGCACGTTGCAGTGTATTCAGGAGCAAGTAAATTCGAGATGCAAATGCTGTCCGCACTCAGAAGGGTTGTTTGCGCAACTCTACAATAGCACGCCTCTGTACAGTTCGTAATATAGCTAATCGAACTATGAATTTCTGCACATCGTATGGCGCTAATTTAGTTCTTCATGTCATTGATGGCGCTGTTCTCGGTATTGCTGGCTTTCTCGGCCTTGTGACCTGCCGTATCTCCTGCGCGATCAACAGAGTCTGCGGCCTTTTGGCTGGTAGATTTCTCTCCGTACACGGCTTGGCTGACGGTATCACTGACGGTGTTCATGGCGCTGGTGGCTACCTCCTTCATGTCGGTCAGGGTGTTTGAGTTGGCGGCGTTGGAAGACTGTTTCGAGCGATATGGCGCAGTATTTTAATAACAACGCGCGCGCCATCTGCCCATCACAAACTGACATCCACATATTTTTAATTTTTTTATTGAGGTGAAGAGTGAGAGTCACCTGTCAAGAATCAAGGCTCAAGACAAGACTCAAGAAGTCAAGAGTAAGAGTTCAAGAATTTTAAACATAAAAAGTTTTTGGCTTTTTTTTAAACGTGATATTTATTTTACAAAATAAACCAATACATAACCATACTCAATAGTCAATACTGTTCTGACTAAACTCGGAATTTCGGATATTTTGAAAGCATTGGATGAGAAATGAGAGGACCAACAGGTATGCATCAAGTCAACAGGTATGCATCAAGTCAGGCCTCATAGTCAAATTTCTTATTCTGAGTGGCTGGAAAAAAGCGTCAATAATCCGAGATATTCTATCTAACAAATATGTTATACAGATACTGTATTACAGTAACAGTTATGAACTCATGCATGCACTGCACTCTGGCGTGAGTCAGATTGGTTACAATGCACAAGAACAAACTATTATAAACTTAACAAAAACAAGATGGAACACTGATTCACTTGACTGGAGGATGAAGAAACTTGTCTCACTCGACTTTTTATCATCAACTTTGTCTATTCAATCCTAATATAGTATTAGACAAAGTGAAATTCGTTGGAATCAAGTACAAAAATACATAGGTGGCAGTTTGAAAAATCGTGAGTAGCTCCGCGTATATACACAGTCGTATGTATTCAATACTTTATTGGGGTATAAATACTGCACCTTGTCACTCTCATCAATTCATACTCAAAACAGAAAAGTAAATACACACATACTCAATATGTCTTCCAACGCCGCCAACTCAAACACCCTGACCGACATGAAGGAGGCAGCCACCAGCGCCATGAACACCGTCAGTGATACCGTCAGCCAAGCCGTGTACGGAGAGAAATCTACCAGCCAAAGGCCGCAGACTCTGTTGATCGCGCAGGAGATACGGCAGGTCACAAGGCCGAGAAAGCCAGCAATACCGCCAACAGCGCCATCAATGACCTGAAGAACTAAATGACCATTCATTTGATCTAAGTTCATTGTTCCATTAGTTGTATTACCAACTCCACAGGGAGCGTGTCTCCACTGGGGCGTGTAATTCTAATAGTTGCGCGAACAACCACTGATAGCCTTCCGAGTGAGGACAACAGTGCCATCTCAATCTGACTTGCTCTTATGTACATTGCAACATGCCGTCCATGAGCATTCAAATGTGTAGCCGTCTAATTAAGTAGACGAAACAAGTCTACGACATTGACTCTTTTATGATGATTTGCTTCAGATTTGGGGATAAGATTCGAGGATAAGACGGATTAGTAGACCTGAAGGCTGACAACATATTTAGCACGAATAAAGAAAGTACTTTCCAAATATTGTCTGATTTTTATTATTATGTCGATATCGGTGAAGCTCGCAAATAACACGAACGATGTTCGCTGGATTTCGCCGAAAGCTAAACCACGTTGTATCTATTCCTTTCAAGTTTTGGCAAGTTTTGTGCACGATCAATATTGATTCCGTTCCAGTTAGCTCTATCCGAAATAATTGCCACACAGTCATGTCGAATCAGAATTCTAGCATATACTTATCCGACACAGTATTGTGCTGTATATAGAATTGATAAATCGGGCTAGCGCCCCATTTCTCAACCATCCGAATCAACTTTCGAAAGAAGAGATGACTTTTTTTTTTTTTTTTGACGAGGCTTTATAGTATACATATTGAACGACACAAACTAGTGTCAACTTGGACCGTTCTTCTGAAAATAAATTAAAGCTACATAAAGTTATATAGCTATATTGCAAATTACAACGCCTTGTTTATTTATTTTAATGTATCATGCATAGTAAACACTTCACTAGTAGAGTAGTCTACAACTACCTAAGTTCACACGTCAAGAACACCAACGTTGTTGCAAAATTCGAAGTGTGCCTTTGTCGATCTTATCCAATGAGTAACTAGGAATTTATATATATCGACAAACGTAGCTCAACTAATATTACATAACGCGAAATGGGCTGTCAGCTCGACACAGCCGAGAAGGCAACATGAAAAACTAATACTTCCTCAAATGAGGATGTTGTTTATTGATTCACGTGTAACAATATAATTATCGAATTGTACTATTCATACACTGTGAATTTGACAATTATCACTGAGTGAGTGCTGTAATGGTTTTCGTTCGATTCCTTTATATACACACACACACACACACACACGTTTACACACACACACATATATATATATATATATATATATATATATATATATATATATATATATATATATATATATATATATATATATATATATATATATATATATATATATATATATATATATATATATATATATATATATATATATATATATATATATATATATATATATATATATATATATATATATATATATATATATATATATATATATATATATAATAAAATATATATATATATATATATATAGTATATATATATCCATCACGTGCTAAAAGGGACATCACATTGGGTGACGAGAACAAACAAATCAAGCGGTAGAATAAACCTGTGACTTCTTTGCAACTCGTACTATAGTTGTCTCATGGTTTCAAAACAGGCGTTGAAAATGCTAGAATATGACCTGAACAGAGTTGTTGATATGTACTTCTCCCACAGCTCTTCTGTGTTGTGCATGCTTCCCGATGCCTCTCCGCTATGGACCATCAGAATACAACAATTGATATGAAAGGCCTACACAGTCCTAGAGTACAATGCGAATGCATGTGCTCACTCGCATACTCCCACTGTAAACGCCAATGATAGCACAACTTGTAATGCCAATTGACCGTAGCCAATACATATATATCTTCATAACCATTTACTGTGCACTAGGTACTCGGCGCAACGTTCCCAGTCACCCACCATAGCAACCATGTATCCTATAATACCCCTTTACATATTTGAATGTATGTATATTCGCTACCCGCTCGTAGACTAACCAACGATAACTTACATGCGCGGCTATAGACACTTTCTGGGTGTGCCTACATCTAAGTTCTAATACTGATACTGTTCTCTTTCAGGCTTGCTGCCAGTGCGCCATTGACGTCTTGGCACTTGTCTTCCATAACTGATCATATTTGATGGCAAACGATGGATAGCTATGTCATGTGTGAATCACAATGTGAATGTATCATTGTATTGATTTTGCTTCTTGTTGTGTGCGAGACAGCTGAGAGTGCCTGAGACTGAGAAACAGGAACTCCAAATTGAAATATTTCAAGCATTCAACGAGGTCTGAGAGGGCCAATAGATATCGATCACATCATGCTTTTTTGTCGAATTCTTTATTCTGAGTGGCTGAAATACCAGCGACCATAATCCAAGATGATTTAGATGAAGTCACAGCAAAGGGAACTATAGTGCACACTCACAGACAGTGAGTACACACTGCACAGTGAACAACAACTTTTTTTTAACATGGAACACTTTGACTGGATAATTATAATATAGGACATAGTGGTATTCATTGGAAGTAAGTACACAGACGGCAGTTTGAATAATCGTGGCGCGCTTAGTTTCGCGTACATGCACAGTCGTGTGTATTCAATACTATATTAGGGTATAAATACTGTGCCTTATCGCTCTCATCAATTCATACTCAAAAACAGAAAAGTAAACACACATACTCAATATGTCTTCCAACGCCGCCAACTCAAACACCCTGACCGACATGAAGGAGGCAGCCACCAGCGCCATGAACACCGTCAGTGATACCGTCAGCCAAGCCGTGTACGGAGAGAAATCTACCAGCCAAAAGGCCGCAGACTCTGTTGATCGCGCAGGAGATACGGCAGGTCACAAGGCCGAGAAAGCCAGCAATACCGCCAACAGCGCCATCAATGACCTGAAGAACTAAATGACCATTCATTTGATCTAAGTTCATTGTTCCATTAGTTGTATTACCAACTCCACAGGGGCGTGTCTCCACTGGGGCGTGTAATTCTAATAGTTGCGCGAACAACCACTGATAGCCTTCCGAGTGAGGACAACAGTGCCATCTCAATCTGACTTGCTCTTATGTACATTGCAACATGCCGTCCATGAGCATTCAAATGTGTAGCCGTCTAATTAAGTAGACGAAACAAGTCTACGACATTGACTCTTTTTATGATGATTTGCTTCAGATTTGGGGATAAGATTCGAGGATAAGACGGATTAGTAGACCTGAAGGCTGACAACATATTTAGCACGAATAAAGAAAGTACTTTCCAAATATTGTCTGATTTTTTATTATTATGTCGATATCGGTGAAGCTCGCAAATAACACGAACGATGTTCGCTGGATTTCGCCGAAAGCTAAACCACGTTGTATCTATTCCTTTCAAGTTTTGGCAAGTTTTGTGCACGATCAATATTGATTCCGTTCCAGTTAGCTCTATCCGAAATAATTGCCACACAGTCATGTCGAATCAGAATTCTAGCATATACTTATCCGACACAGTATTGTGCTGTATATAGAATTGATAAATCGGGCTAGCGCCCCATTTCTCAACCATCCGAATCAACTTTCGAAAGAAGAGATGACTTTTTTTTTTGACGAGGCTTTATAGTATACATATTGAACGACACAAACTAGTGTCAACTTGGACCGTTCTTCTGAAAATAAATTAAAGCTACATAAAGTTATATAGCTATATTGCAAATTACAACGCCTTGTTTATTTATTTTAATGTATCATGCATAGTAAACACTTCACTAGTAGAGTAGTCTACAACTACCTAAGTTCACACGTCAAGAACACCAACGTTGTTGCAAAATTCGAAGTGTGCCTTTGTCGATCTTATCCAATGAGTAACTAGGAATTTATATATATCGACAAACGTAGCTCAACTAATATTACATAACGCGAAATGGGCTGTCAGCTCGACACAGCCGAGAAGGCAACATGAAAAAACTAATACTTCCTCAAATGAGGATGTTGTTTATTGATTCACGTGTAACAATATAATTATCGAATTGTACTATTCATACACTGTGAATTTGACAATTATCACTGAGTGAGTGCTGTAATGGTTTTCGTTCGATTCCTTTATATACACACACACGCACACGCACACGTTTACACACACACACACATATATATATATATATATATATATATATATATATATATATATATATATATATATATATGTATATATATATATATATATATATATATATATATATATATATATATATATATATATATATATATATATATATATATATATATATATATATATATATATATATATATATATATATATATATATATATATATATATATATATATATATATATATATATATATATATATATATATCCATCACGTGCTAAAAGGGACATCACATTGGGTGACGAGAACAAACAAATCAAGCGGTAGAATAAACCTGTGACTTCTTTTGCAACTCGTACTATAGTTGTCTCATGGTTTCAAAACAGGCGTTGAAAATGCTAGAATATACCTGAACAGAGTTGTTGATATGTACTTCTCCCCACAGCTCTTCTGTGTTGTGCATGCTTCCCGATGCCTCTCCGCTATGGACCATCAGAATACAACAATTGATATGAAAGGCCTACACAGTCCTAGAGTACAATGCGAATGCATGTGCTCACTCGCATACTCCCACTGTAAACGCCAATGATAGCACAACTTGTAATGCCAATTGACCGTAGCCAATACATATATATCTTCATAACCATTTACTGTGCACTAGGTACTCGGCGCAACGTTCCCAGTCACCCACCATAGCAACCATGTATCCTATAATACCCCTTTACATATTTGAATGTATGTATATTCGCTACCCGCTCGTAGACTAACCAACGATAACTTACATGCGGCTATAGACACTTTCTGGGTGTGCCTACATCTAAGTTCTAATACTGATACTTGTTCTCTTTCAGGCTTGCTGCCAGTGCGCCATTGACGTCTTGGCACTTGTCTTCCATAACTGATCATCATATTTGATGGCAAACGATGGATAGCTATGTCATGTGTGAATCACAATGTGAATGTATCATTGTATTGATTTTGCTTCTTGTTGTGTGCGAGACAGCTGAGAGTGCCTGAGACTGAGAAACAGGAACTCCAAATTGAAATATTTCAAGCATTCAACGAGGTCTGAGAGGGCCAATAGATATCGATCACATCATGCTTTTTTGTCGAATTCTTTATTCTGAGTGGCTGAATTACCAGCGACCATAATCCAAGATGATTTAGATGAAGTCACAGCAAAGGGAACTATAGTGCACACTCACAGACAGTGAGTACACACTGCACAGTGAACAACAACTTTTTTTTTTTTAACATGGAACACTTTGACTGGATAATTATAATATAGGACATAGTGGTATTCATTGGAAGTAAGTACACAGACGGCAGTTTGAATAATCGTGGCGCGCTTAGTTTCGCGTACATGCACAGTCGTGTGTATTCAATACTATATTAGGGTATAAATACTGTGCCTTATCGCTCTCATCAATTCATACTCAAAAAACAGAAAAGTAAACACACATACTCAATATGTCTTCCAACGCCGCCAACTCAAACACCCTGACCGACATGAAGGAGGCAGCCACCAGCGCCATGAACACCGTCAGTGATACCGTCAGCCAAGCCGTGTACGGAGAGAAATCTACCAGCCAAAAGGCCGCAGACTCTGTTGATCGCGCAGGAGATACGGCAGGTCACAAGGCCGAGAAAGCCAGCAATACCGCCAACAGCGCCATCAATGACCTGAAGAACTAAATGACCATTCATTTGATCTAAGTTCATTGTTCCATTAGTTGTATTACCAACTCCACAGGGGCGTGTCTCCACTGGGGCGTGTAATTCTAATAGTTGCGCGAACAACCACTGATAGCCTTCCGAGTGAGGACAACAGTGCCATCTCAATCTGACTTGCTCTTATGTACATTGCAACATGCCGTCCATGAGCATTCAAATGTGTAGCCGTCTAATTAAGTAGACGAAACAAGTCTACGACATTGACTCTTTTATGATGATTTGCTTCAGATTTGGGGATAAGATTCGAGGATAAGACGGATTAGTAGACCTGAAGGCTGACAACATATTTAGCACGAATAAAGAAAGTACTTTCCAAATATTGTCTGATTTTTTATTATTATGTCGATATCGGTGAAGCTCGCAAATAACACGAACGATGTTCGCTGGATTTCGCCGAAAGCTAAACCACGTTGTATCTATTCCTTTCAAGTTTTGGCAAGTTTTGTGCACGATCAATATTGATTCCGTTCCAGTTAGCTCTATCCGAAATAATTGCCACACAGTCATGTCGAATCAGAATTCTAGCATATACTTATCCGACACAGTATTGTGCTGTATATAGAATTGATAAATCGGGCTAGCGCCCCATTTCTCAACCATCCGAATCAACTTTCGAAAGAAGAGATGACTTTTTTTTTTTTTTTGACGAGGCTTTATAGTATACATATTGAACGACACAAACTAGTGTCAACTTGGACCGTTCTTCTGAAAATAAATTAAAGCTACATAAAGTTATATAGCTATATTGCAAATTACAACGCCTTGTTTATTTATTTTAATGTATCATGCATAGTAAACACTTCACTAGTAGAGTAGTCTACAACTACCTAAGTTCACACGTCAAGAACACCAACGTTGTTGCAAAATTCGAAGTGTGCCTTTGTCGATCTTATCCAATGAGTAACTAGGAATTTATATATATCGACAAACGTAGCTCAACTAATATTACATAACGCGAAATGGGCTGTCAGCTCGACACAGCCGAGAAGGCAACATGAAAAACTAATACTTCCTCAAATGAGGATGTTGTTTATTGATTCACGTGTAACAATATAATTATCGAATTGTACTATTCATACACTGTGAATTTGACAATTATCACTGAGTGAGTGCTGTAATGGTTTTCGTTCGATTCCTTTATATACACACACACACACGCACACACGTTTACACACACACACATATATATATATATATATATATATATATATATATATATATATATATATATATATATATATATATATATATATATATATATATATATATATATATATATATATATATATATATATACACATACACATATATATATATATATATATATATATATATATATATATATATATATATATATATATATATATATATATATATATATATATATATATATATATATATATAAGTATATATATCCATCACGTGCTAAAAGGGACATCACATTGGGTGACGAGAACAAACAAATCAAGCGGTAGAATAAACCTGTGACTTCTTTGCAACTCGTACTATAGTTGTCTCATGGTTTCAAAACAGGCGTTGAAAATGCTAGAATATGACCTGAACAGAGTTGTTGATATGTACTTCTCCCACAGCTCTTCTGTGTTGTGCATGCTTCCCGATGCCTCTCCGCTATGGACCATCAGAATACAACAATTGATATGAAAGGCCTACACAGTCCTAGAGTACAATGCGAATGCATGTGCTCACTCGCATACTCCCACTGTAAACGCCAATGATAGCACAACTTGTAATGCCAATTGACCGTAGCCAATACATATATATCTTCATAACCATTTACTGTGCACTAGGTACTCGGCGCAACGTTCCCAGTCACCCACCATAGCAACCATGTATCCTATAATACCCCTTTACATATTTGAATGTATGTATATTCGCTACCCGCTCGTAGACTAACCAACGATAACTTACATGCGGCTATAGACACTTTCTGGGTGTGCCTACATCTAAGTTCTAATACTGATATTGTTCTCTTTCAGGCTTGCTGCCAGTGCGCCATTGACGTCTTGGCACTTGTCTTCCATAACTGATCATATTTGATGGCAAACGATGGATAGCTATGTCATGTGTGAATCACAATGTGAATGTATCATTGTATTGATTTTGCTTCTTGTTGTGTGCGAGACAGCTGAGAGTGCCTGAGACTGAGAAACAGGAACTCCAAATTGAAATATTTCAAGCATTCAACGAGGTCTGAGAGGGCCAATAGATATCGATCACATCATGCTTTTTTGTCGAATTCTTTATTCTGAGTGGCTGAATTACCAGCGACCATAATCCAAGATGATTTAGATGAAGTCACAGCAAAGGGAACTATAGTGCACACTCACAGACAGTGAGTACACACTGCACAGTGAACAACAACTTTTTTTTTTTTTAACATGGAACACTTTGACTGGATAATTATAATATAGGACATAGTGGTATTCATTGGAAGTAAGTACACAGACGGCAGTTTGAATAATCGTGGCGCGCTTAGTTTCGCGTACATGCACAGTCGTGTGTATTCAATACTATATTAGGGTATAAATACTGTGCCTTATCGCTCTCATCAATTCATACTCAAAAAAACAGAAAAGTAAACACACATACTCAATATGTCTTCCAACGCCGCCAACTCAAACACCCTGACCGACATGAAGGAGGCAGCCACCAGCGCCATGAACACCGTCAGTGATACCGTCAGCCAAGCCGTGTACGGAGAGAAATCTACCAGCCAAAAGGCCGCAGACTCTGTTGATCGCGCAGGAGATACGGCAGGTCACAAGGCCGAGAAAGCCAGCAATACCGCCAACAGCGCCATCAATGACCTGAAGAACTAAATGACCATTCATTTGATCTAAGTTCATTGTTCCATTAGTTGTATTACCAACTCCACAGGGGCGTGTCTCCACTGGGGCGTGTAATTCTAATAGTTGCGCGAACAACCACTGATAGCCTTCCGAGTGAGGACAACAGTGCCATCTCAATCTGACTTGCTCTTATGTACATTGCAACATGCCGTCCATGAGCATTCAAATGTGTAGCCGTCTAATTAAGTAGACGAAACAAGTCTACGACATTGACTCTTTTTTTTATGATGATTTGCTTCAGATTTGGGGATAAGATTCGAGGATAAGACGGATTAGTAGACCTGAAGGCTGACAACATATTTAGCACGAATAAAGAAAGTACTTTCAAATATTGTCTGATTTTTATTATTATGTCGATATCGGTGAAGCTCGCAAATAACACGAACGATGTTCGCTGGATTTCGCCGAAAGCTAAACCACGTTGTATCTATTCCTTTCAAGTTTTGGCAAGTTTTGTGCACGATCAATATTGATTCCGTTCCAGTTAGCTCTATCCGAAATAATTGCCACACAGTCATGTCGAATCAGAATTCTAGCATATACTTATCCGACACAGTATTGTGCTGTATATAGAATTGATAAATCGGGCTAGCGCCCCATTTCTCAACCATCCGAATCAACTTTCGAAAGAAGAGATGACTTTTTTTTTTGACGAGGCTTTATAGTATACATATTGAACGACACAAACTAGTGTCAACTTGGACCGTTCTTCTGAAAATAAATTAAAGCTACATAAAGTTATATAGCTATATTGCAAATTACAACGCCTTGTTTATTTATTTTAATGTATCATGCATAGTAAACACTTCACTAGTAGAGTAGTCTACAACTACCTAAGTTCACACGTCAAGAACACCAACGTTGTTGCAAAATTCGAAGTGTGCCTTTGTCGATCTTATCCAATGAGTAACTAGGAATTTATATATATCGACAAACGTAGCTCAACTAATATTACATAACGCGAAATGGGCTGTCAGCTCGACACAGCCGAGAAGGCAACATGAAAAACTAATACTTCCTCAAATGAGGATGTTGTTTATTGATTCACGTGTAACAATATAATTATCGAATTGTACTATTCATACACTGTGAATTTGACAATTATCACTGAGTGAGTGCTGTAATGGTTTTCGTTCGATTCCTTTATATACACACACACGCACACACACGTTTACACACACACACATATATATATATATATATATATATATATATATATATATATATATATATATATATATATATATATATATATATATATATATATATATATATATATATATATATATACACACACACATATATATATATATATATATATATATATATATATATATATATATATATATATATATATATATATATATATATATAATAAAATGTATATGTGTATATATATAAGTATATATATCCATCACGTGCTAAAAGGGACATCACATTGGGTGACGAGAACAAACAAATCAAGCGGTAGAATAAACCTGTGACTTCTTTGCAACTCGTACTATAGTTGTCTCATGGTTTCAAAACAGGCGTTGAAAATGCTAGAATATGACCTGAACAGAGTTGTTGATATGTACTTCTCCCACAGCTCTTCTGTGTTGTGCATGCTTCCCGATGCCTCTCCGCTATGGACCATCAGAATACAACAATTGATATGAAAGGCCTACACAGTCCTAGAGTACAATGCGAATGCATGTGCTCACTCGCATACTCCCACTGTAAACGCCAATGATAGCACAACTTGTAATGCCAATTGACCGTAGCCAATACATATATATCTTCATAACCATTTACTGTGCACTAGGTACTCGGCGCAACGTTCCCAGTCACCCACCATAGCAACCATGTATCCTATAATACCCCTTTACATATTTGAATGTATGTATATTCGCTACCCGCTCGTAGACTAACCAACGATAACTTACATGCGGCTATAGACACTTTCTGGGTGTGCCTACATCTAAGTTCTAATACTGATATTGTTCTCTTTCAGGCTTGCTGCCAGTGCGCCATTGACGTCTTGGCACTTGTCTTCCATAACTGATCATATTTGATGGCAAACGATGGATAGCTATGTCATGTGTGAATCACAATGTGAATGTATCATTGTATTGATTTTGCTTCTTGTTGTGTGCGAGACAGCTGAGAGTGCCTGAGACTGAGAAACAGGAACTCCAAATTGAAATATTTCAAGCATTCAACGAGGTCTGAGAGGGCCAATAGATATCGATCACATCATGCTTTTTTTTGTCGAATTCTTTATTCTGAGTGGCTGAATTACCAGCGACCATAATCCAAGATGATTTAGATGAAGTCACAGCAAAGGGAACTATAGGGTGCACACTCACAGACAGTGAGTACACACTGCACAGTGAACAACAACTTTTTTTTTTTTAACATGGAACACTTTGACTGGATAATTATAATATAGGACATAGTGGTATTCATTGGAAGTAAGTACACAGACGGCAGTTTGAATAATCGTGGCGCGCTTAGTTTCGCGTACATGCACAGTCGTGTGTATTCAATACTATATTAGGGTATAAATACTGTGCCTTATCGCTCTCATCAATTCATACTCAAAAAACAGAAAAGTAAACACACATACTCAATATGTCTTCCAACGCCGCCAACTCAAACACCCTGACCGACATGAAGGAGGCAGCCACCAGCGCCATGAACACCGTCAGTGATACCGTCAGCCAAGCCGTGTACGGAGAGAAATCTACCAGCCAAAAGGCCGCAGACTCTGTTGATCGCGCAGGAGATACGGCAGGTCACAAGGCCGAGAAAGCCAGCAATACCGCCAACAGCGCCATCAATGACCTGAAGAACTAAATGACCATTCATTTGATCTAAGTTCATTGTTCCATTAGTTGTATTACCAACTCCACAGGGGCGTGTCTCCACTGGGGCGTGTAATTCTAATAGTTGCGCGAACAACCACTGATAGCCTTCCGAGTGAGGACAACAGTGCCATCTCAATCTGACTTGCTCTTATGTACATTGCAACATGCCGTCCATGAGCATTCAAATGTGTAGCCGTCTAATTAAGTAGACGAAACAAGTCTACGACATTGACTCTTTTATGATGATTTGCTTCAGATTTGGGGATAAGATTCGAGGATAAGACGGATTAGTAGACCTGAAGGCTGACAACATATTTAGCACGAATAAAGAAAGTACTTTCCAAATATTGTCTGATTTTTTTATTATGTCGATATCGGTGAAGCTCGCAAATAACACGAACGATGTTCGCTGGATTTCGCCGAAAGCTAAACCACGTTGTATCTATTCCTTTCAAGTTTTGGCAAGTTTTGTGCACGATCAATATTGATTCCGTTCCAGTTAGCTCTATCCGAAATAATTGCCACACAGTCATGTCGAATCAGAATTCTAGCATATACTTATCCGACACAGTATTGTGCTGTATATAGAATTGATAAATCGGGCTAGCGCCCCATTTCTCAACCATCCGAATCAACTTTCGAAAGAAGAGATGACTTTTTTTTTTGACGAGGCTTTATAGTATACATATTGAACGACACAAACTAGTGTCAACTTGGACCGTTCTTCTGAAAATAAATTAAAGCTACATAAAGTTATATAGCTATATTGCAAATTACAACGCCTTGTTTATTTATTTTAATGTATCATGCATAGTAAACACTTCACTAGTAGAGTAGTCTACAACTACCTAAGTTCACACGTCAAGAACACCAACGTTGTTGCAAAATTCGAAGTGTGCCTTTGTCGATCTTATCCAATGAGTAACTAGGAATTTATATATATCGACAAACGTAGCTCAACTAATATTACATAACGCGAAATGGGCTGTCAGCTCGACACAGCCGAGAAGGCAACATGAAAACTAATACTTCCTCAAATGAGGATGTTGTTTATTGATTCACGTGTAACAATATAATTATCGAATTGTACTATTCATACACTGTGAATTTGACAATTATCACTGAGTGAGTGTGTAATGGTTTTCGTTCGATTCCTTTATATACACACACACGCACACGCACACGTTTACACACACACACATATATATATATATATATATATATATATATATATATATATATATATATATATATATATATATATATATATATATATATATATATATATATATATATATATATAATACAAACACACACACACATATATATATATATATATATATATATATATATATATATATATATATATATATATATATATATATATATATAATGTATATGTGTATATATATAAGTATATATATCCATCACGTGCTAAAAGGGACATCACATTGGGTGACGAGAACAAACAAATCAAGCGGTAGAATAAACCTGTGACTTCTTTGCAACTCGTACTATAGTTGTCTCATGGTTTCAAAACAGGCGTTGAAAATGCTAGAATATGACCTGAACAGAGTTGTTGATATGTACTTCTCCCACAGCTCTTCTGTGTTGTGCATGCTTCCCGATGCCTCTCCGCTATGGACCATCAGAATACAACAATTGATATGAAAGGCCTACACAGTCCTAGAGTACAATGCGAATGCATGTGCTCACTCGCATACTCCCACTGTAAACGCCAATGATAGCACAACTTGTAATGCCAATTGACCGTAGCCAATACATATATATCTTCATAACCATTTACTGTGCACTAGGTACTCTCGGCGCAACGTTCCCAGTCACCCACCATAGCAACCATGTATCCTATAATACCCCTTTACATATTTGAATGTATGTATATTCGCTACCCGCTCGTAGACTAACCAACGATAACTTACATGCGGCTATAGACACTTTCTGGGTGTGCCTACATCTAAGTTCTAATACTGATATTGTTCTCTTTCAGGCTTGCTGCCAGTGCGCCATTGACGTCTTGGCACTTGTCTTCCATAACTGATCATATTTGATGGCAAACGATGGATAGCTATGTCATGTGTGAATCACAATGTGAATGTATCATTGTATTGATTTTGCTTCTTGTTGTGTGCGAGACAGCTGAGAGTGCCTGAGACTGAGAAACAGGAACTCCAAATTGAAATATTTCAAGCATTCAACGAGGTCTGAGAGGGCCAATAGATATCGATCACATCATGCTTTTTTGTCGAATTCTTTATTCTGAGTGGCTGAATTACCAGCGACCATAATCCAAGATGATTTAGATGAAGTCACAGCAAAGGGAACTATAGTGCACACTCACAGACAGTGAGTACACACTGCACAGTGAACAACAACTTTTTTTTAACATGGAACACTTTGACTGGATAATTATAATATAGGACATAGTGGTATTCATTGGAAGTAAGTACACAGACGGCAGTTTGAATAATCGTGGCGCGCTTAGTTTCGCGTACATGCACAGTCGTGTGTATTCAATACTATATTAGGGGTATAAATACTGTGCCTTATCGCTCTCATCAATTCATACTCAAAAAACAGAAAAGTAAACACACATACTCAATATGTCTTCCAACGCCGCCAACTCAAACACCCCTGACCGACATGAAGGAGGCAGCCACCAGCGCCATGAACACCGTCAGTGATACCGTCAGCCAAGCCGTGTACGGAGAGAAATCTACCAGCCAAAAGGCCGCAGACTCTGTTGATCGCGCAGGAGATACGGCAGGTCACAAGGCCGAGAAAGCCAGCAATACCGCCAACAGCGCCATCAATGACCTGAAGAACTAAATGACCATTCATTTGATCTAAGTTCATTGTTCCATTAGTTGTATTACCAACTCCACAGGGGCGTGTCTCCACTGGGGCGTGTAATTCTAATAGTTGCGCGAACAACCACTGATAGCCTTCCGAGTGAGGACAACAGTGCCATCTCAATCTGACTTGCTCTTATGTACATTGCAACATGCCGTCCATGAGCATTCAAATGTGTAGCCGTCTAATTAAGTAGACGAAACAAGTCTACGACATTGACTCTTTTATGATGATTTGCTTCAGATTTGGGGATAAGATTCGAGGATAAGACGGATTAGTAGACCTGAAGGCTGACAACATATTTAGCACGAATAAAGAAAGTACTTTCCAAATATTGTCTGATTTTTATTATTATGTCGATATCGGTGAAGCTCGCAAATAACACGAACGATGTTCGCTGGATTTCGCCGAAAGCTAAACCACGTTGTATCTATTCCTTTCAAGTTTTGGCAAGTTTTGTGCACGATCAATATTGATTCCGTTCCAGTTAGCTCTATCCGAAATAATTGCCACACAGTCATGTCGAATCAGAATTCTAGCATATACTTATCCGACACAGTATTGTGCTGTATATAGAATTGATAAATCGGGCTAGCGCCCCATTTCTCAACCATCCGAATCAACTTTCGAAAGAA
>LUCW03000990.1:0-2500 GCA_001586965.3 Sphaeroforma sirkka | reverse complement strand
TATTTGCAAGCGTCCATAGCCTCTCTCTGTGCGTCCTTCAGGGGTGTGCTTTTGATACCCTTGATATTCTCCTTGAGCCCCTGTGCCATAGTCCTCATGCCCGTTTTCTTGTCTTGCATAGAAGAATATGCATTGTTAGTCACGCTCCCTGCTCCACTTCCCGTCTCGTCTGCCACAGTTGTTGCCTTCTCCCGTCGGCCACCGTCTTGGTGTATAACGTTGCTCACCGTGTCTTTCGCACCGTGCATAGTGTCTGCAATAGAATCTTTCGTACTTTTGAGGGCTGAAGACATGATATAAAAAGACTTTCTGTGTATTTCAAAATGATCATTACAATCAATGACTGACTGTAGTCGCGTATCCGCAACCAAACATATGTGCATAAACATATAAGATGCCACAAGGCTGGCTTTGTGAATTACGAGAGGAACTGGCATCCTCGAATAGGCCAAGCAGGTAAGCACGGAAGCCTGAAGATCTGCAGCGGGTAAAACCTCACTACGTTAAGATAGGTCAACGTATATGTTGAACGTACCGTAAAATTAGTATATACGTTAAATATACAGTAAAATAGGTAAAGAATGGAAGTAACCTATTATGAACAACTATCGGACTATATTAGAACATACTTGATATATATTGCACCTCTTAGCAATTGTATTGTGCCCTCATCTAAAATATAGTACCATCAAATGCAAACGTCGAACGTAAAATAAAAACGCACTGGTTTATATGTGTATTTGTGATTTCAAACTTAGTCAGTTGACGATGAGAAACAATCTGTCCTGAAATATTCAATTGGCATAGCCAATAGAAATCAATCATGTCTGGCTTTGAGGGCAAATATCTTATTCTGAGTGGCTATGATTAACGGTGGCCATCCAAGATGAAGGCATTGGGAATCTTTTTAACCAAAAGCAAAAAGTGTGAATACATGCACATTGTGCATACAAGAAGTTTCACGACTGCTGACGCCTGACGCCTTGTTCTTGACAGTTGCTGAGTGCTGGGGCCCATGACATGAGAGCTGAGAGTTGAGACTCTTTGAGAGTACTGAGGGGTGGGTATGGACACTGGATAGGTGGAGTGACTTGACAGTTGAGTGTTGACACAAGTTAACTCTTTCACTTTCTCTTTCTCTCTCTCTCTCGCTCTCTCTCAATACTAGCTCAAGTGTAGGAGATATGAATTCATGGGATATATTTCCTCGGAAGATAGTTCGTAATTGTGGTGCGCGTAGTTTTGCGTACATCACGTTCCAACTGTTTTCGTATAAATACTGCGCCTTATCGCACTCATCATCCCATACTCAAAAACAGAAAAGTTATCAAAAACAAATTCCAATATGTCTTCCAACGCCGCCAACTCAAACACCCTGACCGACATGAAGGAGGCAGCTACCAGCGCCATGAACACCGTCTGTGATACCGTCAGCCAAGCCGTGTACGGAGAGAAATCTACCAGCCAAAAGGCCGCAGACTCTGTTGATCGCGCAGGAGATACGGCAGGTCACAAGGCCGAGAAAGCCAGCAATACCGCTAACAGCGCCATCAATGACATGAAGAACTAAATGAACTGCCATTTGTGAAGAAGTTCAAAGCTCGACTAGTTATATTACCACCTCCACTGAGGCGTTATAGAGTTGCGTGAACTGTTTCTGCCGGAACAGCTGCATCTGAATTTGACTTGCTCGTAAATACATTGCAACATGCTGTCTACGAGCTTTCAATTGTATAGTGGTCTAATTAAGCAGAAGAGACGAGTCTACGACATTGATTCTTTTCATCAAGACTACTTCTCGAACTTGGAAATGAGACGAAAACAATTCCGATAAATAGTAGTATGGCTAACAACACTTTTAGAACAAATAAATGAAAGTATTTATCAGCACTGTCTCATTATTTTGCTATGTCGGTTTGGGTGCAGCTCGCAAATAATACGAAGTGCTTAACTAGACTTTGCAATGTTGTCAATCAGCAATGTCCATTTGACTCTCTGGTGTATTTTTCCACAAACATGTTGAACCACATGTGTATGTAGAGATATACTGAACGGACACAATATCGTGCTGCGTGTGTATATTGTATGTAAGCCTGATGTAACAAATATTAAAGGAAATATATGGAATCCAATTAGGTTGTGCCGTGTGTTTGTGTGACTGATGATGCTGTTATGCGAATTCATATAACACTTACGCGCTGCGATTTTACTGTATTATGATTACTGTATGTGAGTGTACACATAAAATTTCGTAGTCTTAGGTACATTTCGATTACGCAGAACCGCGTGGTATATGTATCCTGAATGAGACTATTTAATTGATATTGTAGGCAGATTAACAAGGAAGTGAGGTGTTCCTTACAGAAGCCTCAAGTTAGGTTAGTGCACTCTATTTCGTAGCCAATTGAAGCACCCTTTAATTGACAATGTGATGTGGTATAACTTGTATTTAATGAAAACACTTTTCAAGAGACAAATAAAATGTCATATATAGAGCTAT
>LUCW03000989.1:0-24770 GCA_001586965.3 Sphaeroforma sirkka | reverse complement strand
AAATAAATACCGAAGCCCACCATATAGCAGCTGCAATATTGAGTTTTTCCACCGAGGATTCCGCAATTAATCTTGCATATCATAAAAGAATCATTCTCTTTTATGCTAATAGGTGATTACTGAGCTTGACTGCAGTTCACAAATGATCTATACCAGTGTGGGTACCAGAATCGACGATGCAAGGTTGGTCAGAGACGGTAAGTCGCATTTTGCTTTTATTTGAGTGTACTGCCCATGTCTGTTGTTTGCTTCTACTGAGATACGGATTTATAGACCTAGACGGGCACATTTTTGTCCCATTGTTGTATAGTACTGAAGATATTGGCAGTAGGATGCCATCGCTCCCCATACGTGTGCGTAGAATGAGCACGCACACGAGCAATTTAGAAAGTTTTCGCTCACTTTGTGCGACCCTGTATGTGTTATATATAGAAACGATCCTGCACATAGAATGCGAACCCATGTAAAGTGTGCGCATACACCATGCAGCATTGCGTATAATAACTTTCACATATTGTACCTAGCGCTTAATCGTCACAATCCACGTAAATATTCGCCTGAATATTCTAATTAATTGCGCCATGGGTTCTGTGCTCAGTCTGATCGAAATTACATCTACCCACAAGTACGTGCAGGTGCATACAGGAGTTATTCTCGATATACTTGCAGATTGGACGTGGCTTTGAAACACTTGGATATGCGTGTTTGTATATACTGTATGCCGTTTACTGTCCTGAGACGAAGCACGATTAATTCCCACCTACTTTCATTCATACAAACGCAATACTAGGAACCCCATATTCCACTCGTATAAACCAACAAATTGAACTAACGTTCTTCATCTGATTTGCCCAGCCAATGAAATTCTGCAGACTACTGGTACTTCGTTTCACAATCTGACTGTCTGTTTATGCCGTCTTTCGACATTTCTACTGCGCCTAGCTTGCCTCGTCACATTAACTCTTGTCTCTTTGCACATTTGGACTTTTCTGATACGAATTTTCGTTCTTTCTGATGTGCATGCGTCTTATACTATAAAGGCCTTCATGGCGATTTAACCGCTACCTGGATGGATTGAAAATTGCGTACAGTCACGTCGCACGCTAGTGTAAAATTGATATACAGGTTGGACCGTTCTCGGTCAGAGCTATGCGTGACCATAGGTAATTCTTCAAGCAAACGTATCCTATTATATCAAATCCTACAATGCACAGGCGATGCACTCTACGCGGCTCTAGCGGGAGAACATTTTATGAAGGGGGTGAGTGGACCGTTAGCTGCCACATGCGATACAATTAGTACACAAATTGTAGACACGGACGGTACCAACAGGAGTGGTACTCCTGTAGGCACAAGGGATGACTGGATCGCCTTCAACGTCGGTGGTCAAGTATGTGACAATAACTGTAATATCATCGCTGCGATAAGACCGTGAAGTCATCAAATGCCGCGGTAAAAACTCATTGCACACCATGACATATTCGGCGAAGCTCCGGATCACCGCGCTTGTATAAACATATCTGTGCCGGTAAACACGAACACCTTTGCATCTGGAAGGCGTTTATGGGCACATAGATTTTAGCTGATGGCTGAGCAGTTATGATGTTGTCACACTAGATATATATATGCTTATGTACGCCTATTTTGCTCTACATTCATTCCACGTAGGTGTTTGTGACCACGAAAACGACCGTACAAAAAGGCGAGTCAACTATGCTGTCAAGGCTGATTGAGGAGGACATGTGGCAGTCTACCCGGGATAGAAACGGTACTGTGATGCTCGACCGAAGTCCCAAATACTTTGAGCCACTTCTTAACTTTCTAAGGTAGTAGTGGAAACCCCAGTTTGGCTCCCAGACCTAACTTCCTTCGGACCGGCCTTCCTTTCAAGTTGCGTGCATAACATCAAAGTTACTTGGTTTTAAGTGTGTTTTTGCTTGATCAATATCTCGCGATGATTAGTTTATCGCTCTGCTTGGCAGGGTCCAGCAATCATTTCAAGGGCTCCTTGCTGCCTGATATTCTAAATGTCAACGAGCTAATCCACTTACACCACTTCCATGTGTGCGCTTGTTCATTCACAGGCACGGTGAAATGGTCCTGGACGAGGGACTCAATCCTAGGTAAGCGCTGTGCAGTCGTCACTTACCTCGCACGGAAATGCGAACAATCTAGCACGCCACTGTTGCAATTTCGAATGTTGTTGTCAATTTCGCTTTTATCTGTTAAGGTGTTGCGCCTCTCATAACCGGTCTTGATATGAGGTGTAGCTTTATTTTAGAGCTCATTCTATAGTGTACTCTTGTCATCATTGTCTAAGCTAGCACAAGGCATGTTCGTAATTGACGCTTAACAATACTTCAACGGAGTAACAGCACTGACACAGTTCATGATCTGAGTTGAAAGCTCGTATCGATTGTCTACACTTTAGTACATATGGCTCGTATTGAGTCATGTGTATCAAATTTATGATGAATAGGCCCCAAAAAGAGATCCTATAAAATCAGTGCTATGTGCTCCTTGTTAATCACCCACTTGCTTAGAACTAACCACTGAGCAGCTATGCAGTTTTATTCCTGCATACCATTCTACAATCAGTATAGGAGTATTATGTCAATGAAGTACAATTTATGTTCCCCCCCTTTTCAAATATCCCCAGAGGCGTTCTGGCCGAAGCCAGGTTTTTTGGCATGAACGATGCATGCGAAATCCTTGAGCAGATGTGTAAAGACTGTCACGTTGACGCTCCAATGAATCGCAACTCCTTCATGGAAAAGCTCATGACCCTCCAGCCATCCGAATCCTTAAGGTATGTCCAGAGGGTTTAAATGCATGTATGGCTGAATCCGCACAGCTTCAATCGTCACATCTATTCTGGGGGAACGATGCTACTCAATGTTACATGGGCATATGACCAGTCTGTGTGTAGAACACAATTTTTGTAACGATACTGTTTTGTCAGATCCATAACTGCACGTTCTTCGCAAGTTCTTCCTTTCCGTGGCATCCTCTTTACATATATCTACATATCCGTATAAAACGTCGGAGAAAGACCACCGACTCCAATGAAACATGCCAAACAAGGTCTCTATGGGAGCAGCTGGTGATGTCTATGGGCTGTTGATAGATACCAAACATGCATAAAATATATCTTGCAGGTGTCGTGGGATGAATTTTCAAGGGACCGATTTTTCTCGGCTGGATCTATCAAACATCGATTTCGATTTATGCGACATGAGACGGTGTATGTTTGAAAGTATGTATAAATGTTCTCTTTCATGTGCTTTGAACCACCACCTGGAATAATATATTTGACTTGCGCATTGCTAGTAACCGTTCTTGAAGCCCAGCATACAGGCGGAAGCTTAAGTGTATGACATCAATTTTAACTAAGTTGAACCTCGGAAGTTGTCATCCATTCAGTATTATTCACCGTACAGGACACAGCTCAGCACTATACAAGTCACCACAAACTAAAGTTTGCATTTTTGCATTTCTAGGGAGCATTTTATCCGGTTGCAGCTTCCAGCAGGCGCGATTGTGTGACGCTGTACTAGACGGTGCGGATCTGTCCGCAGCAAACTTCAGGGGGGCGGAAATGCAAGGTAGCCCCTATTTCGAGCACAAAGTATTTGAAATTCTAAACTCGCTCTTGTAATTTGGTGTAAGCAGTTGACTTTGTATGCAATTGTAACATGCTCGAGATATCAATGGGTTGCGGAACTCTTTTATGTTGGAATCGCAGTGTATTTTGCAAATCATTTGTTCCTAGATATCAGACATTAAAATTGTGATACGAAATTTATTTCATTGCTGGTATCGTATGTAGGCGCGTCGATGCGGCATTGTGTTTTGCTTACGAGTTCTGAGGGACCTCTGATGGCGGCTGCAGATATGAGGGACGTTGACTTCGATGAGAGTGAGCTCTCAGGCGCAGTTATGAGGTTTGTTTATCTTCTCCGGGCTACTGCACATATCTTAACCAATACGCAATATTTTGGGTGTATATCTCAGTACTGTACTTGTATATTCCTATGTTTGTGAAAGTAATGGAACTTGCACCAAGGAATATACGTATTGTTGAGTTGCACCCAATGGTACTAACAAGGCTAGCACTGGAACGCCACACAACTAAGCTCATCTTTTTGCGCTAGTTGTATGAACTGCTGTCATTTTCTGCACATTTGTGTGACAGTTAGTTAACAAACGTCTGTCTCTCGAAACAGGGCGGCCAACTTGCGACACGCGACCATAACCAATTGCATACTAAACCATGCGGATTTAGCAGGTGCTGATCTAGAGGGTGCCGTGTTTAGTAACTCGACCATGAACCAAACTAACTTCAGGGGGGCAAATACAAAGGATACCGTGTTTGGGGTAATGCAATCACCTCTGCATATGTCCTCGTTCACAACATAATAAATTTCTCTCTCTATATATTTTTTAGCACTATATCTATCAGATGTCTTAGCGATTACAAATGCCAATAAATCTACAAGTCTGTTCACGTACAGTATAGCACAGGTTTACCAATGAATTTTGCAAAACAGCTGAAAGATATTGATACGTCCAGGGCCTTAATTCGCCCTTGATAATGGCTTGCAATATTTTCTCTTTAACACCCGGTCTCCAGATCAAGTTCGAATGAGCCAATTTTAAATATATATAGTAGTGAAATAGTCTCTACGCGCGTCTGGAGAAATCAAATTTGAAGTTAATACACGCCATATCGCTGGCTGCATTTCTGATGCCTTGCTCGTGGGAAATGGAAGAACCCAATCTAAATCCAACTACTGCACTTTACGGCGGCCATGGATCTACATTTACTAGCGATACCATCGGGAGTCTTAACTCGAAATCTGAGTGAGTCTTTTTAAATTGCAAAGTCCAAGTAACAATGGCTGACACATACGAAACATCTCCTTTACAGAAGCACGATAAATTAAATTTATATATATAGTTATAGTGATATCTGCGGCTGAAGCTGTAGTCTTTACTATTTCCATAGCAGATATACTGAAGCGCTTGACGGAGGAAAGTACATTAAACTCATGTACAACATATAAATTAAATATTGAAAGCCTTTAACTATCCGTTTCCACATATCATTTCATATTCACAGTATGAATATGTGTACACTAAAAATACATTATCGAATCTAAGCATGCATTTTGGAGGCAGAGTTTCCTTTGCCTGTACATCTACTAGGTGTGTGGTAGGCTCATAAGACCATATTAGCTTGAACACCTTAACTATTGTGGCACCTCACAAATATAGGTGTAAACCAGCATGCATATTTCATTTAAAACAAAATACTGGACTGGTGTATCCTGTATTTCTGCATCCTTCACTATAGCACAGCATATACACTTGTATGATCGTATCAGCGATAAAGTAGAACATCCAAGCTACCTTATCGAGACATACCGAACAAAGCAATACCAAGTAGCATTCCCTGCTTGGCCTTTACTTGCAGACTTCGCGATAAGCGATGCAACAATAACAGTACACTAGCCAGTCTTACTACAAAGCACCAGGTACCGCTCAATATCACTGTGGTCATGGCGTCCTCTTATATGAAAAACATTGAACATACAATATTCCTCCAGCACTGTAGTTACCTTATCTACTGAATATTTCGCTTCGCTGGATGTGTTGAATATGAGAGATCTCAAATCGGAGAGCAGAAGTGCATAGCTAAAAGCAGAGACAGTGCATAGGCAGAAAGTTAACATCTGCACGGTGCAATTAGTGATATTTTATTTGTACATATAAGCAAAAAAATAATTAGAAAAGGGCATGTTGGGAGTCTTCGTGTATTTTTTATACAAGGGTATATGTATCTACTGAACGACATACCCCGACGATCAGGGAAGTACACAAGAGTACTGTACAGCACACTTCGCTGATGCAAGATAACAACGCAAGAATGTTGTGTCGCAACGGTTTACAGCATCACTCTGATGAGTTTGTTGCTGATTGTTTACACTTTTGTGTTCTACATGCGAAAGGTGGGAGCTTCATATCGACCACATTCTGGTATGATTGTCCAATCAAATTTGAATATGGAATAAAAATAACTGCCATTTAGTTGTGGTGTTTAATATCTATCACAATGTTTACATACATAGCCCTCTTCTTTTATATAGAAAACAAAACCAAAACAAACATCGTTAGAGGCTGTTTAATTTAGAAGGCTATGAGAAGGCGATATGTAGTAAATATGTACGATTCTTTCGTACTTTACAATTTTACATAGAAGTACACAAGTTTACTCTGCAAACAGAATATTGCAACGTTTAATCGGATGAACTAGACACTGCCAGGGCATGAGCAACGATAGTTGTTGCAATTGCCCTGTTAATAGAGACGTAATAAAGACTCAGTTATCGACACACTAAAATTCGACTCTCGTTCCATCTCGTACGTTCCATCAACGGCGAGATCATAAAACAACGCATATGCAAATAGTTCTTAACAGACACATATACCACGGAATCGGTACAGTCAGAACGTCGACAAAAAACAAACTTTGAAAAAAATAGATTTCCTGCCCATTGGTGGTTATCCAGCAATTGTATTGCGAGACCAAACGCTACATATACACTTATTTACCAAACACAGATACACGAGAGATGCACACGCACACACACACACCATTGGCACAATCGGAATGTCGACACTTCGCAACGCTTCCGTATTTTGTGGAATACTATCTTTTCATGATGCACTGTGTTGGGTGCCACAGTCGACACATGCGACGAGAGAATTCGAAGTGTCGACACTCGACGGTGTGGTGTATTTCATGTACTTTACGTCTGATCGGAAATTCGGGTAGCCTTCGCCTGAGTGTACTGATGGGTGCCCATAAATATAAAACGTCAGTGCGCAAAGTACTCACTCTTACCATCGATTGAAACAATGTCGTACCGCACATATGGAGACAAAGAGCACCGCCATGGAGGAGGATGTGATGACGGACGTCATCATGGGGACTATAGGAGCCAGGGTCACTATGGTAAGCGTCAGAGATTATCTTGGGCATTGACAGTTGTCGTGCAATGCACCCTAATACTTCGAGCTGCATGCTAGATACATTTATATACTCTTTGGGATGATTCATAGTGTTTCCGTCGCTCATACACAATGCATCATTCTCTTTGACTGCAACAGGTGATCATGGTCGGGGAGACGAACACCATTATGGCGGAGGTATCGTTCAAGGCATTCTGGTCTGCTCGATTTAACTGTGCATACTTTGTTTCTGCCAAAATTTGAATGTGCCATGCCAAACCAAGACATGCTTCTGCTGTTCCTCATGTCTCTATGTCTCTATTCCATGGACAGGTTCTAATGACCCCCGCCGCTGTGTCCATGAAGGTTAGATTATCAGATGTATTCATGTGGACAGGGATAAAATCCAGACATTTATCGAGAACCTGTGTGTAGAGCTGGATATCGATACCATCGCATCCGCCACGCATGAGGTGCCTGTTCAAGGTGGATACCACGGCAAGGCTGGTGAGGAAGTGACCGTTGTGAAACCTGTAGCAACCACGCCGCACAAGGCACGTCGTGAAACGCACGGTTGGACGGCGCCGCCCCATCTCCCGTTCAAGGTCCACGAGATACGCGGGGGGTTATTTTACCAGATTGAGCTTGGCATTGCACATCCGCTGAGTCTGGTGCTGATGGCTTGTGTGTATACGTTTAAGGATTTTGTCTCTGTCTATGATGGGACCTTTGTATCACCCCTTCATGTGAAACGATAGAAAGGAAGGGTGAGCCAGTGGGGAGCGTATGCTCATCAATGTGCCACGCAGAAGCGTAATATACCGGATAGTCTGCGACGGGCCTATCAGTAGCTCGAGCACGAGTACGAAGCGGTACGAATCACACCGAACTCACGCCAGGAAGACATTGAGATGGCGTTCACGTTTCTGAACATGATGGGTTTCTCAGTTGGCGGTCTCTACGATGTACTAGTGGAGGCGTTGGACATGCTCATGGCCAACTACTCTCAGCACTGTGACACGTTCGGCCCCAATTTTCGGCTCTCCAATCTGGTCAATCAGTTGATCGTACAGGCCGATGCCTTCGGGGAAGCTATGCGGTGCATTGTATTTGTTCAGCAGCGTGTTGTAGCCTACATACATTGAACAGGACGCCACACTCCGCAGCAGTGTGAACGTGAGGAGTGGCATCGTCTACGCAGCATCCACTCCTGCCACAGCCTCTCTGCGAGTCACTAATAGTGACAGCAAGGGCCGTATGGACAAGTTCCGGAACGGCGAGCTCAACATACTTGTATCTACATCCGTGAGCGAAGAAGGCATGGATGTACCTGCGGCCAACTGTGTTATCCGATTTGATGCGGTGCAGACACCCGTCACTTTGGTGCAGAGTAGAGGCCGTGCGTGTCAGAAAGACAGCAACTTTGTTGTGCTGGCGGAGTCCACACAAGCCAACCACACCGTCGCATGCATCCAGGAAGCAGAACATCACCAGTACAACCTAGTGACAGCCACGCCTTTCGACAAATCGACTACCAACACCCAGGCATCGCGCAAGAGACGCATGGAGGCCAATGCACAACCACAGAGGAGGGCCTTGGCTGTCCTGAATAGCAGGCTAGTCGTATGTGTAACGCCGGCGTATACCGAGCTACTGAATATGTACGTGGCTCAGTGTGCGGGAGAGCTGGCAGTGTTCTTCGACAAAGTGACCTTCAGCAGGCACAGGTGTGCGTGGGTTTGTAATTGTGTATTACTCGCGCCTGATCTACCGAAATTGGAAGCCTCGGCGGCAGCGGATTCAAAACAAGATGCAAAGACTCGGGTGGCACAATAGATGGTTGGGCTAATCTTGGAGGACACACCGATGTTGTGAACATATACGTGTTCCGCAAATGCATACCATGTCATAAAACACGTGTATCTGTAGTTGTCTGAACGAGTCCAACTACAGTCTTGGATATAGCGATCAGGCACGTGTGATTTCGCAATGGTTTGATTTAAATGTATATAGTATATTTGGGTGCATCGAACATCACGCGAAATTCACATAGAAATCTAGTAGCGATAGCTGTACAGTACACAGGTGTC
The DNA here is from genome assembly GCA_001586965.3 of Sphaeroforma sirkka. Taxonomy (NCBI): domain Eukaryota; class Ichthyosporea; order Ichthyophonida; genus Sphaeroforma; species Sphaeroforma sirkka. The sequence continues at coordinate 15,666 of LUCW03000989.1, read as the reverse complement.
AAATCTAGGTATATAGAGACTGTGCACAGGCGCATCTCACATCTGCGACAGGGCAGGGCATTTGTATTGTACGCAGGCGACGGCGTATGTATATTGCACATACGCAAGATGAGCGTTTATAGTACACTCAGACCTCGTGCGAGAGGATGTGGCTGGTTGATTTTCTCGCACATAAACATGCGCGAACCAGAATGCATACTGAACGATTGACCGCATTTTCATCCAATATTAATACGATTAGTTTTTATTTTGTTACTTTTGTTCTGTTGTATTTGCTGTCTCCACGGGTGCAATCGGATACACTTCTATCCAAGCAATAAGTTTTACTTTAATATTTTGTTCCTCGGTGTGTCAATGCTCTGTACACTGTATTCTGCATTGATCCTGAATTAACAAACACCTGCTTATTAGTATTCGATGTAGGCATGAATATACCAGACACCATGTAGTTATAGCGGAGTCTTGTGTTGATCTGCACTGCGGTTGCTTTCATTATATAATGTGCACTTGCAAAAACTCCCTCGGAATACCGGCTACCTGTTTTATCGGTTGCAACTTAGCTCTATCTATCTTAGAGTGGGATGATCTATATTCTGAAGTGACACCTGCATATGAAAGTAAACCAGTTTGATGTATCAGTTTTTATGGTTTTTTATTGAACTGTCCTACAGGACATGGGAGTCATTCTTATGTCCCGCCGCTATTCTGCGGCATATCATCAACGCAGGAGCCACCCAGCGGCAGCAACGCAAAGTATTTTTTTTTTTCACTTGCGTATTTCTTTTTCACCTGCGACTGTGTGCGCGTATTTCTCCGCATGTACTACATGCGCGCGTGTGTGGGCTTCATTCGCCCTTTTGTCTTCATGAATAAAAGACTTCAAAGCATGCGAGCACAAGAGTGTATTTTTGACCATGTGTACATGGGTATATATGGATTCGCACACAAGTATGTCGGCCACATTGTCCGTGCATATTGGTATAGGTGCATGCCTGTATTTGTTGTAATCAACTATACGACAGGGTCAGGACAAACCACAGACACTTCCCTCCAGTCCGAGCCTCTTTCTTCAGCACACCCAGAGCCAGAAACGCCCCACAGCCCCATCACCTATAGATAGAGCATGAGATTCATCACCATCACCTATAGATAGAGCATGAGATTCATCATCATCACCTATAGATAGAGCATGAGATTCATCATCATCACCTATAGATAGAGCATGAGATTTATCACCATCACCTATAGATAGAGCATGAGATTTATCACCATCACCTATAGATAGTGCATGAGATTGGTGGAGTTCATCTCGCGAATGTCGCGCATGTTTGCCCCGGCTGCCCGTAACTGCTGCCCCAGGTAGGCGGCGTGGTGTGCCAGGCGTGCGGGGGTGCTCTGGGAGATGCTAGTAGTTGAGCTGCCTAGCGAGTAGCACTCGTAGTACGTCACCAGGCGCAGGAGCTCGCTGGTGATACCGATCTCGTCCCACAGGCACGTGGCATGCATGGGGCGCTGAGAACAGGCGCGGGTGTGGGGAGGACTGGAGGGGTGAGTGGTGGCGTATGGATGTAGGTATGGGGCCGTAGGCCTACAGGGAGACTATGATGAGGATCACATGGATGCTCGGGTCTCGGTGTATTGAAGTAATAGTGTTTAGTTGCATATTGGTATCAGCAACCAGGTGCATATAGATACGAGGTGAACATACGCGTTCCTTTTAGTGTATAACTACAGAGCCAATCGATCAATAAGACACAAGATCGTCTAGAAGGAAGTGTTACAATGACGTCGTGACAACGAAAGATAGGAAAGCTACTCGCACATTGGACCATCACCTTAAACACACATTTTAGACACATTCTCGAGAACGGGATTCATATCATACATGCACACACACTGAACACGTAAATCGAAGTGCACACACTGAACGCGTCAATTGAAGTCGCCATGCGCATGCGGTTGAGATGGAAATCAAACACTCACCGCAGTACCCTGCAGAGGCACGTGGGGATTTATAAAAAAATTATCGACGCCTGGATAGGTGATGTCCTGGTCAACCAACAGCCCTACGGGACGCAAGCAGGACATAAGGAAGGTTATGTATGAGGAATATACACAACTATGAACAACCGGGCCAAACCAATAGCGGTGAATATAGAGGGTGACACGAACTATAATGTGAAGCGGAGCCCGCACACCTCTGTATTCAAAGACCGAGGTCGTCAGCGACTGAACTATACACAAATCAGCTCACCCAAAACCATGTGTAACACGACATACACATTTAAGTGGTCTACACCAACATAATCTCCAAACCTAAACCTGTGGGGGTTTTCACCGCTCTCACAAACACGTGAACTCTGAAGTCGTTTGCACACACCAGGCACCGGGTTGGTCTTCTTGTTGTTGTAGTCCAAAAACAAGCGGACGCGATGGCGTTTCTGTAAAGATATGATGGTCAACTGCACAGAGCAATAGTACAGAAGATATGATAAGATGAGATAAGATAAGATGAGATAAAATAAGATAAGATAACGCACATGGCAGAGGCTATTCTATTCTCCATGCATGATCACCTGAAACCAAAACGTCACAAAGGAGGCAGATGATTTGAATTCATTATATTGAAGCACTTGAGTAAGTACTTGGACCGTAATCGGATAGTTACATACAATGAGGGCTAGTGGCTGTACACCAGCTCTGCGCATGCTGTGCGCATATGTGAATGAGATAGGATATATCTAAATCCACCTTATAGCTCATATCCAGTGTGCTCTGCTAATATGCATAACGAGTGGCAGATGTGGATACACAAAGTTTCGTAAACATGCCTACTTGAACTGTCTGCAACCCCCGTCAGTGGATACTACACTGATCACACATGCACCTCAAATCAGTCAAACACACGCCCCATGCCACGTACACATGCGGCGAGTGGGTCTACAGAAAGGAAACAACTACATCGGGACATACAATCCTTGTGCTGCAGCACCCCACAACAGTATATGAATAGCAGTACATAACCCAACACACGCACCTTATGCCCAATTGACCCAACACACGCACCTTATGCCCCATTGGGCAGAGCTCATCTAGAGCTCGTTTGATGCCGTCCTTTTCATTTTCTAGCACCTCTTGGACTTGGCCTTGAGAAATTCCGTCGCGGAACAGAATAAAGCGCTTGGGTGCATGCCCGTGGTGCCGCTCTTTGTAGTGGTCCACCAGTTTGGTTAAGGCTTCGTTCAGTCCTTCCTAATGTGTTGAAGTTTCAATGAGATGCGAATGCAAATAGGCAACATAGCAGATTCAGAAGTGTACCGCATCAGCATATGGGTGAGGAGGGTGTGTGGTGATTTAGAAGGCTCCAAGCACATCACACATCACACAGTGTACACGAGCATTCGTGCTGATCTATTGGCCGTTGTAGGACTGAAATGACACCTACACATTTCAAACAAAAAAGCAAGACATTGCATGACGGTACATACAATAGAGGTATACTCGCAATCCACACCAATCAGATGGCAAAATGGCGCATGAATGTACTACCAATAGTGCCAAGCATCGTCAACAACCTGTGCTTCAGCTGCTGTTGAAACGGCTACATAAACAAAGACACGGATGTACCACTCTGTGGCGGAAGTGTCTCCAAACAATACAAGCACGCACAGTCCTATGCCACACCACTACACTAGACGGATACCAGCATGCGTATGCGTGTGCCTGAACTGACAGCGCACTATGTGGCCGCATCCATCATACCAACAGTGGCATCCAGAATACACAATGCTGTACGCAACGGATACCTACCCGTGTCAACACCTCTTCGGCGTCGTTGTCAGGGCAGAAGATGTGGCTGGCATAGATAGACTGATTGTCGTCCACTGACCCGACAACAGCCGCCACAGAGGTTGCACCACTAGACTCTCCGGTGGGGTGGGTGACGTCAATGCCCAGCAACATGGTCGTGCTGTCAAGAATAAAGGGCCGCAGCACGTGCTCGCCTTGACGAACACCCGGCACCCAGTTGGTGCCCCCTTTGGGACAGGTCATAGCAACGGCCGTATAGCAATTGGTGTTAGTTATGCGTATAGAGAGTTTGTATATGCTATGGTAGTAGGCATATCTATGTAAAAAAGTAGATACAGTTTAAACGCGTGTCCTGAGAGGTTCTGTTGTCGTCTAGGAAGAAATTTATATACACGTGGTGGACACGCTAGTATTTATTTGTGGCCATGGACAATGGAACAAGAAATCGATGATGTCGCACCTGTGACACACGTATTGTTACCATCGCCCAAGTGCAAGAACTGCATGCGGAGGGTAACTCTATACCGTGTACCCCATGCTATCTGTACACTTAAACAACAGGTAGTAAACATCGCAAAACGCCGGTAAATAGCATATACCCAGTTTAGAGTTGATTTTCAGGGCGAGATTGGACCGCACTTGGCCCCCTCGAGGTTCAATTGCCCTTCTGGCATTCTTTACGAGGCAGCATTGCGTGACAATGTCGTTCTTCATTCCAAATCGCTTCACGTCCTTCCACTGACCAGACGACCCCTGTTGTATATTATATATGTTGTGTATTGAGTAAATTTATCCAAGATGTGGTGATATCTGTGAGCAGAGTAGTCGGTGTCAATATATGATGTGTAAGTGGTGTTGTTGAGAGCAAGACATCTGTCGGTAATTTGCACTACCCGTGCAGGCTCACAACCAGCCGCATGAAAGGACAATCTTGCGGATACAAACAGTATACTATCTCGCTCCAACTTGAAAGATTGATATCGTTGTACCACACTCTTTCGCACTCATCACAAGTCTACTTACATATCTACGCCTACTGTATGCATCAACGTTTAACAATGATTGTCCTTACCTCCACCACAAATATGAGGTCGGGACGGCATGTTTGGAATGGCCGGCAGGCACTTAGCAAAGTGTCATCAAGACTCTCTTGAAAGCCCACAGCAACACTCGGCTCAGCTATTGGCGTTCATACGGAAAGAAGTAGTCACTTACAATCGTTGTCAATTTCGTTTAGTGCCACAGTATAGTCCAGACTGAATTGTACGACGAGGTTCTCATGTGCACAATCCATCGAAAGCACATACTGTTGTATTCAGCACGACACATCCAAACCTGCTCGTGCCTCTACAGATGAACACACACCCACGCCCATTCTTAGGCATGGGGCTCACCATACACACCCTCCATCACGCCCATTAATAGACATGCGGTTCACCATACACACCTTCCATCTACGCACATTCATAGACATGCGGTTCACCGTACACACCCTCTCGACAAACTAAGCCATGGCCCTGCAGCGTAGTTCGCATCTCTCGAGCCAACTCGTCGCACTCTCCTACGCCAAAGTCTTCAGTTACTGACACAACAATCCACCCGTCCACCTGCGCCGGGGTCAAGAACTGGGCGTTGCATAGGTTCCATTTCCCATCCAAACCTGCACATCATCAGTTGATGAGTGAATGTAGCACACAGGTATCCCACTAAATGACCGTGCGTGTGTGTTTAGAGACTTTATTAGTACAGTACAGAAAATACACACTAGTATACGCTGATGCCATGTAACAAGTAGACACAAACTATCCGTCTACTTGCCCACAGATTATGAATACATACTCGCTAGAGTGAGCGGGTTACTTGAGTTTATGTCGCTGTTAGATCGTGGTAATGTTGTGTATAGTTGGTGTATTATGCAAACCTATAGCACGCACTGCAAAATTCTGTACAAAACTGTTATGGTATGTATAGTAGTACCACAGCATTTAGGTAAACACAGACACCCGCACCTAAAGTAGACATCACCAGATTACATATAACAATATCGTATTACGTCTGCTTATAAACAGAAAAATAAGTCTTTATATGGGCGCTTCCTTGAGCGTACATGGAACAAAGTTTTGCTACATTCATTCACTAAAACATAGACCACGCATTGATGTGGGCTTCACTTCAAACGCTCGATCGCATACGCAACGTATTGCCTCGAAGCATATTGTCCTCATCAGAGGAACATTAAATTCGCAGTAGAATCCAAAATCGGCTCATTAAGAAGAAGTGCCTGTGTATCCCACCCACGGATAACTTATTTAACTTTATCTCAGACAACTCTCTGTGTTCTGTATCTTACCTGGCGCAGCCATGATGTTGCAGAACTTCAAGGCCGGAGGTGGCAGAACCCCTGCACCAATGGGATCGCACGGATTCTCATCAACGTTGATCTCCAGTTCGCGGCAGAGCTGATTCTGCAGACGTTGTGCATGAAGTAACAAATGTGTGCGCAGGTGAATTGGACAGAAACGTATTGGCTTTTCACGTGCGATGGGTTATGGGATGATGTGGTGTGTTAGTGGTTGGACGAGAAACAGTGCACGTGTTTCAACGGAGTGAACAGTGCATGTATTTCAACTGAGTGAACAGTGCATGTATTTCAACTGAGTGAACAGTGCATGTATTTCAACTGAGTGGACAGTGCATGTATTTCAACTGAGTGAACAGTGCATGTATTTCAAGTGAGTGGACAGTGCATGTATTTCAACTGAGTGAACAGTGCATGTATTTCAACTGAGTGGACAGTGCATGTATTTTCAACTGAGTGAACAGTGCATGTATTTCAACTGAGTGGACAGTGCATGCATTTCAACCGAGTGAACAGCGCATGTATTTCAACTGAGTGAACAGTGCATGTATTTCAACTGAGTGAACAGTGCATGTATTTCAACTGAGTGGACAGTGCATGTATTTCAACTGAGTGAACAGTGCATGTATTTCAACTGAGTGGACAGTGCATGTATTTTCAACTGAGTGAACAGTGCAGGTATTTCAACTGAGTGGACAGTGCATGTATTTTCAACTGAGTGAACAGTGCATGTAATTCAACTGAGTGGACAGTGCATGTATTTTCAACTGAGTGAACAGTGCATGTATTTCAACTGAGTGGACAGTGCATGTATTTTCAACTGAGTGAACAGTGCATGTATTTCAACTGAGTGGACAGTGCATGTATTTTCAACTGAGTGAACAGTGCATGTATTTCAACTGAGTGGACAGTGCATGCATTTTCAACTGAGTGAACAGTGCATGTATTTCAACTGAGTGGACAGTGCATGCATTTCAACCGAGTGAACAGCGCATGTATTTCAACTGAGTGAACAGTGCATGTATTTCAACTGAGTGAACAGTGCATGTATTTCAACTGAGTGGACAGTGCATGTATTTCAACTGAGTGAACAGTGCATGTATTTCAACTGAGTGGACAGTGCATGTATTTTCAACTGAGTGAACAGTGCATGTATTTCAACTGAGTGGACAGTGCATGTATTTTCAACTGAGTGAACAGTGCATGTATTTCAACTGAGTGGACAGTGCATGTATTTTCAACTGAGTGAACAGTGCATGTATTTCAACTGAGTGGACAGTGCATGCATTTCAACCGAGTGAACAGCGCATGTATCTCAACTGAGTATCATGATACACTAGTGTGTAGACGAGTGGCGCTGCCCTGTACCTTTTCTCAGTCAAAGTCGAAATAAATACCCACACGTACGTTCGTATTGATCACATAGATGCACATCGTCTCATCGGAAAAGACCAAAATACACAGAAAAACCATCCTTATATTTCGCCCAACACTCATCACCACTCACACACGTACGCTCTGGTGTATCTGCGCCAGCAATGGGCGTGACGACGTATTGATTCGATCAAATCTATCGGCCGCAGGGACAGCCGCCATCGGTAAGATTGCTGCGGTTTGGTTACTATCCAATTTCCTCCGAATCTGCACGTTATATATGCATTGCGATATCAATGAAGAGGAAGTTATGCATATCGTAGGCACGTATTTCCGGTGGGAGGGGTGGTACAGCCCAGCATAGACGCAATCTGATACCAAAGACGAGACGATGACGCGCTCGACAGAGCGAACTTTTAGTAGACAGCGGGATAGATGCATTGGGGCCTGGGTGGTGATTATACTATTGCAGTGAAGATGTAACGTAGCCACACACCTGCCCTTCGGGGATCATGGCTATCTCAATAGGGGTCAAAATCGGGTGCTTGCTGGTGCCAGAGGTGATGGCTGGCAGTTGCGGGTACTTGAGACGAATCTTGTGATGCTATGCGAGTAGAAGTCAAATATGCTTCGAATATTAGGAGTGGAATATGTTTCAAATATCAGGAGTGGAATATGCCTCAAAAGACCGGCAGTATGAATTGGCATGTTGGTATGTGCATTGGTGTGCAGCTGAGAACGATTGCTTTGGATATAATAGACAGCCGAGTATTTGGCATGTTGGTATGTGCATTGGTGTGCAGCTGAGAACGATTGCTTTGGATATAATAGACAGCCGAGTATGCGATATTCCTACCAAAGACAAGTGGGGGCGAGGGAGGGGCAATTCTCCTAAAATAAAACTATGGTCTAGGCGGCGTATACCATTTCGTAGGGAGGCATATTCCACGAGTGAATCATTATCTTAACAGACCAACGTATTGTATTTGCTTATGCATAGAATCCCTATCTTATATGCATACACACGTGTTACTGACCTCGAAGAAGTACTTGGCGATGCTGACCTGGACAACTTCGCCGTTTGGCTTCTCCCAGTCAAACGTATGCCCTTCCGAGGTCTTCCCCAACCCTTTCGCTTTGTAAGTGCGGGTGTAGCCCAGATGGGAAGTCTTGAAGGTCAGACCCTGAGTGTAGAAATCCAAGTGGTCGTATGAAAAGTTGCTTACAATTAGTTGCTACCAGCTTGATGGTAATGTTTGATGGTGGCCGTACATTTGTACGTAGCTATTCTTATGTAAGTTCTTAGTTGAATTAACTATATATATGCGGACGTGCGTTTATGTATTCCTACTTTGAGCGGCTCTGTACACCCTAAAGCAAGTGAGTGACCTGTATCCAGAAAATGACCTTTTTATCAAAACACACTGTATCGAATACTTTTATAATGTCTAATCTCAATGGGGTTTGCACTCAGACGGTGTGCATAGGCCCATGACCCCTATGTGACCCACATACACACTTTCCTCTTGACAGACTTTGTGCGCATGTCTCAGATAGATACCACACACACACAGACTCACATAACTACACCTACGCCCATCTGCATTCCCATGAATACGCCTACGTACATCCACCAGTTGTCCACACCTTGATCGCATTGTTGGCCAGGCGCCACTCGCCACTCCCGCGATGCAGTCTGTGGGCCAGAGCAGACACGTCCATGACGTTGCACGCATGCACCAGATAATCCAACACAGGTCCTGGCCGAGGGGACGCAGCCACGGCAGCATCAACGGCCAAACTGGGGCCGAGCTGGCACATGCGGATGGTGGCGGTTACTCCTGGCAAGCCAAAGTACCCCCCTCCTAGATGGCGCTGGTTGGTCCAGTCAGGGATAAGAAGATTGACTCCTGTGGAGCGCCGCGTGGGTGGGTCAACGTGTGAGCGATATGTTCTCCATACCATACCACCTCGTGGCATGTGCAATGCGATCTATGTAGTATATGGCATCGGCATGTGTTACGAAGTTTCAAGATAACTTTTAGACACGTAATCTGTGGGTGGAAACTCACGCATTCGCCTAATATATACCTTGATGGATAAATTTGCTTTTGTCCGCACGAGCGAGTTCAGCCATTGGCTCGCGCACCATGAGCGAGAGAGCCTGTTCTCCTACGCTCGCGTGCATGGGGCGATCCATGGTAAGTCTGTACGAGAAAGGTAACACAGGTCGGCATTTCAATGTGAGTTTATTTCATCTTCGGGTTATATGCACAAATCTGTTTGCAGCTTTGACATAGTTCAGATGTGTGAATTAATTTCTAGGTGTGTGTCGTTGCATGCACAAGTCGACCGGTAGAGATGCTGTACGTGGGAATCATTATGCATATTTGTTCCAGATTCGAATTTCGGCCTAAACCTACACTGTGCATGACAATCTATATATGTTGTGATTTATTTTCTGTGATCATACTACCGCAGTAGCACTTGTGGTCTGCATGTCAACGCATGCATGAAAAATACACACGCATGAAACAACGGGAAGGCAAACTACATATATCTGAAATAAATAAACAACCGTGGTACATACATGAAAACACACACCTACAACATATGTCAACACACACACATGTAGCATACGTGGAGCACACCTACGCGCAACATACACACATACAGTATATGTGAGGCACACCTACGCACAACTTACGGAAATTTGATATTTTGCCCGGTACCCTTGATCACCACCCGCACCTTGGTGGTGCCTGCTCGCTTGTTGGGGTGGTCGACAGTTATCTCATAATATTCAATCTCTGCGATGCTCCAGTCTGTCGAGGAGAAAAACATTGAATATATGAATGGCATCAAGATTAAACTGTTGAACAAATTAAATGTGCGAATGGCATGAGATTAAACTGTTGAACAAATAAAATGTGTGACTGGCATCAGATTAAACTGGTGAACAAATTAAATTTGTGAATGGCATCTGATTAAACTGTTGACTCTGCACGAATGAAAGCTGAGAACGTGCGACTATCTCGACTCCAGGTGCAAGGAAATGCGACTATTGGCATACATGACGAATGCCCTATGCACTTAAGCAGAACCATTCAGGTAGGAACGCGTATTTTTGCTTGGAGATAATTTCATGCGCATGTACTTACATGTGGCCCGACCATCGTACACTCCAGCAGGCAGATAGGGGTCATGTGCCTTGACCTTATCCAGGATCTGCCGGTTGAGTTCAGTGCTTTCGCGAGTGGTCAAGTCAGTCCGTTTCTCGCGCTCCTCGTCAGAGTCCTTGTAGCTGTTACGTTTCCATAGAAACCAAAAAATCTCCGGGGTTATTCCCATTTTACAACGCACACTTTTGGATTCTATACGCACGTGTGCATGAGTAGTTACAGTAGCATGCGTGGGTGTGACTATTGAAATACATGTCCGTTCACCAACGAGAATGACGACTGCCGTGGTCACACGACGCAGTTTTGTAAACAAATGAGTTCAGATAAAAGTCATATGATGGGCGATTGGTAGTAGAAACGTACGCGACGCAAACACATACCGTGTGAGCATATGTACTGCGTTCTGGTACACTTGCTTCCCATTTTTAACCTTCAGAGGAAAGACATTGCTCGTAACCTTGATGTCGGGATTGATCTTCGCCATAGGCACGGCGACGCGGCAAGCCCCTTGAGACGGCGCTGTGGTCGCGTGAATGGGTAAAGTAGGACTTGCCTGAGCTGATTATTTTGCGGGTATATTGAGTATGTAGATGTACATGGGATATTTGCGTGTAGGAGTCCTTGCATATGGATTTGAGTATATGGAAAAGCAACTGCCTATGTATTCAAGAGGCTAAAGAATACATAATGATCGGATTCTTTACACAAAACGACATTATCTGTGCGCAGAGAACGAGACAGTACTGCACGCCTCCAATCAGCAAAAGTCGGACCAACGAGCCTGCGCCAGATAGCAGATAGTACGTCAATTGCCAGTCCTATTGCAAGTATGCAGACAAGTAGGTGCATACAAGTCCTCGTAGACATACCAGGTGGAGCATACATGTTGGGCGACACTTCAGATCGGATAGCCTCGATGACTGGCGCCATGTACTCGGTCTGCACACGTGCGAGGCCATTAGCAATCAGCGATCGCATATCGGAATCCGCTCGACCCCGATCACCCCTACCTCGACCTAAGTGAATGAAGCGCATGAGGTGTATACAAGTGTGGCAAGCATTCGTACGCGTAGGGGAAGGTGGTGGATTGCAGCGATATCAATACACATAGACGGTATGTGAGCAAATGAGTGATAAGGGGTGTGTGCTTATTTAGGGTTTGGGGTCAATTTTGATGGAATCGCTATGAGCTCTCTACAGACCGGTCTAGGTGAATATCATGACCCATACTGCTTTCAGAACTATCTATAGTACCTCAAAAAGAACTCTTAGATGAAAGCACAGTAGGTTTCGAACACATCATACCACGGAAGCGCGCTCTAAAGTCGCTCGCGCCTCTGAAGCCGCCACCCCGTGTTGGTGAGCGGTGGTCACCATTCCCACCTGGACAGCAAGGCAAGCATATTCATTTAGACTCAATGGGAACCTTGCGGAGCTACAACTATAGCTACGACTGAAGAAGGTATTTTCACGGCTGAGAAATATATATATATATATATATATATATATATATATGATTTAGAGATAGATAGACATGGCGATATGGATATAGAGATATAGATATGCATATATATATACATATATATATATATATATATATATATATATATATATATATATATATATATATATATATATATATATATATATATATATATATATATATATATATATATATATATGATATATATATATATATATATATAGATAGATATATATATATATGGATATATGAGATATATAAGAGATATAGATGATATGCATATATGCATATACATATATGTATATATATATATATGCATGCATATATATATATATATATATATATATATATATATATATATATATATATATATATATATATATATATATATATATATACATACATATATATATATATATATATATATGCATATATATATATATATATATATATATATATATATATATATATATATATATCGTATATATATATATATATATATATATATATATGAGATATAGAGATAGAGATATGAGATGCAGGGAGATATAGATTAGAGATATAGAGATTAGAGATATAGAGATATATAGGGAATAGAGAGATGGAGAGATAGATATAGATTGAAAGAGATATAGAGACAGAGAGATAGAGATAGAGATATAGGTATAGAGAGATGGATAGAGATATAGATATAGAGAAATAGATATAGATATAGAGATAGATATAGATATAGAGATAGAGATAGAGATAGAGGTAAAGAGATAGAGGTATAGAGATGGAGATATAGAGATGTAGAGATATAGAGATGAGATATACATATATACATATATACATATATATAGAAATAGAGATATAGAGATATACATATATACATATATACATATATAAATATGTACTTATATACAGATATAGAGATAAATAGATACAGAGATATAGAGATATACATCTATAGTGATATAGAGATATACATATATATATATATATAGATATTATATATACATATATACATATATAGAGATATATATATATACATATATAGAGATATAAAGATATATAGAGATAAAGAGATACAAGAAATATATATATACATATATATTATAAAGATTTAGAGATATCGAGATATAGGGATATACATCTACAGAGATACAGAGATGTACATATATACATATATACATATATAGAGATATAGAGATATACATATATACATATATACGTTTATAGAGATATACATATATAGAGATATACATTTATAGAGTTATACATATATACATATATGGAGATATAGTAAAGAGATATAGAGTTAGAGATATAGATATATATATATATACCCCAAAGTGATGGGTAGTAGAAGTCATTTTTAACATACCAGATCAGTACAATTTCTATAGACGACCTTACCACAAACTTACATTACTGATAAAATGCTCGAAGCCTCTAGTATAAAACAAGACACATACCGTATCGTCCCCCGCCTCGCCCACCCCCGTATCCTCCGCCGCCATAGTCTCTCGCATAACCACCGTGATAGCCTCCATAACTGCCACGGTGGGCTCCTCCGTGGTCTATTCGTATAGTTTGGCACAGGGCAGTTGACCAATGAGATGAGGCTATGTGGCTAAAACAATATATGTCCTTCCGAAATTCAGATAGTTCATCATAAACAGATACTGAGGGCATAAAAAACTAAAATAGTACATCATAAACAGTTAGTGAGGACATAAGTAGCTAAGATAGTACATAGAAACTAAGATAGTATATCATAAATGGTTACTGAGAATATAAATTTGCCGCGTCTTTCGGGTTGTAAGTGCTCTGTGGACCTCAAGCGAACATATATAAAGTCAGGAACTGGTAAATACTTCCTTTTTTCTGAATTTCACAGAAGAAATGATACGAACATGAATACATCTGGTTATCTAACCTTCATGGACACGGCGACGGGGGTCATAAGAACCTGTCCATGGAATAGAGATATAGGGACATGAGGAACAGCCGTACTACGCAATTTAACGCATGTCTAGGGTTGGCATAGCACATTCAAATTTTGGCAGAAACAAAGTGTGCACAGTTAAGTAGAGCAGACCAGAATGTTTTGAACAATACCTCCGCCATAATGTTGTTCGTCTCCCCGACCATGATCACCTGTTGCAGTCAATGAGAATGATGCATTGTGTATGAGCGACGGAGACACTATGAATCATCCCAAAGAGTATATGAGAGTACATAGCATGCAGCTCGAAGTATCAGGGTGCATTGCACGTCAACTGTCAATGCCCAAGATAATCTCTTACGCTTACCATAGTGGCCCTGACTCTTATAGTCGCCATGATGGCGTCCATTATCATATCCTCCTCCATGGTGCGACATTGTCTTTGAGTCGATAGGTTTGAACCGATAAGCGTAAGTAATCGTGAGTGCTTTGCGCATTGACATTTTATACTTATGGGCACCCATCAGTACACTCAGGTGAAGGCTACCCGGATTTCCGATCAGATGTAGAGCACATGAAATACACTACACCGTCGAGTGTCGACACTTCGAAATTCTCTCGTCGCATGTGTCGTCTGTTGGACCCAACACAGTGCATCATGAAGGACAGTAATCCAAAAAAATACGGAAGCGTTGCCAAAGCGTCGACATTTTAACTGTACCGATGGTGTGTGCGTGTGCGTGTGCGTCTCTCGTGTATCTGCGTTTGGCAAATAGTTGTATTTGTATCGTTTGGTCTCTCAATATATATTGCTAGATAACCACAGATATGGGCAGCAATCCAATCCAACGAGACCTGAGTTTTGGAGGATTTTTTTGTGTGTCTGGTTTCTGACTGTGCCGAGTCTGTGGTGTTTCATGTATGTGCGTATCTTTTGCACCAGACACTTGAAATTGTTTACATATGCGTTGTTTCGTCTCGCTCTGTAAATTGCTGTATCGTCGCTGATGGAATGTGCGAGATTCAAACGAGAGTCGAGTTTTAATGTGTCGATAGCTGAGTCATTATAACGTCTCTATTAACAGGGCAATTGCAACAACTGCTCATGCCCTGGCAGTGTCTCTAGTGCATCCCACAATATCCATATTAAAATATTCTTTTTTGCAGGGTAAACTGTACTATGTAACCAAACACTCAAGATTTTCAATGGCCATGATGTGAAACGTAAATACATACTGTACAGTGTACAGTGTAAGTGTGTACACTAATACAATAAAATAGCACAGATGAATGGCAGCTTTTATTTATCTGATATCCACATATGATTGGGCGATCATACCAGAATGCAATCGATACATATGAATGTGTTTTGTGTAAAATCCCTCCACTTTTCTCCTATGTATGATAAACATGCAACGATTCGGCTTTATTTCAATAGTTAAACAATCTGCAACAAAAAAACACATCCAAACTATGTGATGCTGAAAACAGAGAAAAGTTGCAAAATGTCGTTCTTCCGTTCTTATTT
>LUCW03000988.1:22500-30898 GCA_001586965.3 Sphaeroforma sirkka | reverse complement strand
CGATAATAATATGACAATATAATAATGTGTATACATATAATACACACGCACACACATACATTATATATATTGAACTACACACATAGTACAGAAACATACACTTATATATATATCGATATATACATATTTACCTATATACCTACATACTTGTATACCTATATATATAGATGTAATCGTAGCATGTCATTCATATATCACACAGACAGACAGTCATCGATAAGTGTATACGACTGTGTGATTAAGTTCGATTAATTCTACTGCATGCAAGGAAATGGGTGCTAAATAGCTCATCCTATAGAGTAGTGTGTGTACTGAAATTCCAATTCTTTGAGTTTAATAAGGATATATTTAGTTGATATACCTCTGTGAATGAAGACTACGGTTCTATAGATGAGGCGTTGAGAGGACATTTCAGTTTGTCAGAAAAAAAGATATTGTTCACATATCTGGTTGCATTAAAGCTTAGACATTGATTCTGTTCATGTTTAGCCTATGAAGATTAACATTAATGGCCTAGACAACTGGGCCTATATGAACATTGAACCTATGTACTAGTTTTTTTGGGCTGGAAGGGTGCCTTGTCGATTTGAAGTCTCGTTTATACTTATATTTCACATAACTTCATCCGTAGCATTCTATTTTTTTTTTTAATCCATAAAATAAACAGACAATCCCCTCAAAAACGGGCACAGGACGGGCACAGGGTTTTTGATGGCGTTATGATTGCGCACCATGCACGGCAGCACGGGGGCCGGGGGAATGTCTCTCTGAAATCTGAAGTCTGAAATAAATCACACGGCTAATATATCACGGCTGGGCCTGGGAGCATGGGACTGACAGTGCTGAGTGGGCCAGTGGGACGTCAATGCGGCATGGGGACTGAAAACGTTAGAATAAATGTCCTACGGACTCGTCCGTTCTCCCTCATATTTTACTTTTCATTCTACTAGAGATGGCAATATGAATAAACATATTTTGAATATTCACTTCTATCTCTCGGTCAGTAGTTGTGATATTTATACTTTTCTTTAGTAGTAAAAGTACAGGGTCATGATAATTTATAAGAAGGGGCCCTCTAGGCTTTAGCCTGCCCTACACGTTGCAGTCCAAATTATCTGCCTTCGTGGTGAAGAAATAGGGAGTATTTAAGATCTTAGGAATTGTTCAATTATAAACGCTTTCAGCCTACAATAAAGTCGGCAATCATGCAGCTCCCAGCCCCAGAGGTAGGTATACTCCAACTGTCTCAGGTGGTCTTCATGCAGGATCCATATCACTCCTATGCACATATAAGTGAATGACATGCTTTAAGTCTTTACCTTATTGCCGAACTGCAGCTTTCTTGACAAGTTTAATATGGTGTGGGACGAGGGCAACAAGGTGGAAGCACGAGCCAACAGCAGATGTGCTGAATTGTGCTCAACTTCAGGGTAGCTATAACAAGGAGGGGGTGAATACCCGATTCTAGTTCAACACGGCAGCAGTGTGAGTTACCATTGTCAGCTACGTTTAGCATGGACTCAGCTGCCCTTTTATATGAAGATCCAGCATTTGCTGTCTTGCTAAATCGTTACGCACAGTGTTCGGTTGCGGAAGTTTTGAAAGTCACATAAATAAATAGGTGATGAGTACTTCAATTTGTACGGAAAATCATCTGATACACAATATGAGATTTGTTAAGACTGCGACCACTATTAAAGTCTGACTTTTGGTCTTGCGACTACTATGTCTAACCTTTACGTCTGACGCTTTATCCTTGCGAGTTAAAATTGCGACCACTACACCACTACACATCTGACGCTTATGCATGCGACCATTAAGTCTGACGCTCAACCTTACGACTCGTCTTATGTCCGACGCTAAACCTTGCGATTTCTATGTCTGACGCCCAACTGGCGCTTATACCTGCGATCTATAAGTCTGACATTTGGTCTTGCGACCACTAAGTTTGACGCATATGTCTGACGCCTTATCCGTGCGACTTGAAATCGCGACCACAAAGTCTGACGCTCACACATGCGACCGCCAAGTCCGACGCTTACGCGTGCGTCAGTTAAGTCTTATCCAATCTCCACATAATTGCATGCGTACTGGCATAGGGTTTGACCTACCATGATGTAACGAGCAACTACACTACTACAGAAAGGAAAATGGGCTGAAAATGAGTGCAGTACTAGGGCTACTACTAGGCCTGCAGGCTGTACTGCCCGCTGCAGGCTTGCATATAAACTCTATACATATCAAATTAAAAAAACTTGCAGTTCTGCGCGCCCAAAAAGCTTTTTTTTCCGTACACGCAATCAAATCTATACAAATAGGTGCCCGCCAAATTGCTGGCCAACAAATTACTGATGTTTTGTGTCTAGCTGTTCATTTCAAATTCCTCCTCACCAACAAGCCCAACAAGGCTATTTATTTCAGCTATATTCATATAAAAATATATATTAATTATTTTAGGTTATACTTTTGTGTGGCCGCACACATTCAGTCATCACTGTAGAGGCTACTGCTAAGTATACTGTACTATGCATACCGAAATGCTTACTGAAGTAAATATTGATATTCGTTATACCACGAGTAAATTCCACAGGCTTCAAGCTCGTAAATCGGTACTTTAGAGGTTAATTCCGAACTATTAGCAAACGCTGCTTGGATTCAAGAATCATTGTCATGGGCATACACACAAAAGTAGCATTGTAAGTATACGAGCTTTATCGTGCCTCTTTGCTTTATTATTTGCCAGATTAACAAGCGGACAAGCGGGCATCTACTATTCTAGCTGTAGAATTTTTTTGGCATACTTTTCTTTACCTACAGTGCGACGACGTATGTGAGGTTTTGGCTGATACACTAGTTTGTGTTCACTGTATGTGACAGAGATTGAGTGTTACAGCTTTGTTCTGATAGCCGCTCAACATATAATATACCAGGAACTACTTAGAAAACTTCTATGCGTGCCTGGGTTCACTTTCGAAGCGTTTTATGGATATGCGTATGCATGTTCGTGAATGACAACCTAGTCTGCGTTCATTGTAGTTGACAACGGTAGGGATAATATGATATTGAAGCGTGTAATATGACAATGACCGGAAAACCTTCAGAAATCGGGTGTTTTTTACGAAGTTCACTTTTCACGTTTTGTTACGTATTCTGACTTTATCGCACGAATACATCACCGAGTTTCCCTGCAAGAGATGAAGCGATATATCATGTCATCAAACATCCTTATACACCATTGGCCAGGAAATACTCAGGAAAAGCATATTTAAAGTCTAACTCTAAATGTGTATAAGATCACTTTTAACCGATGCTAATACACTCGCAAAAACACATACAGTCACAGTTGGTTGCATATAACAGTTTATCAAGGTTTCTACTATAAATGTTTAGCTGCTGTACCTGCCTCAAGAAGCCTTTTCGTGGGCGGAATATTTAAGCGTAGCTGGATATACGATAGAGAGATAAACGGAAGTTGTTGATAGTATTTATTCGAACGTTTTCTGTCTTCTAATTTGTTGCACGTATTCTCAACGGATAGCATTCAAGTTATATATATATATATATACTATATATATATATATATATATATATATACATATAACACACATCACACATATATATATATATATATATATAAATACAAACACACACACACACACACACACACACATATATATATATATATATATATATATATATATATATATATATATATATATATATATATATATATATAATATTATTATATATATATATATATATATTATAATAATATATATATATTATTATATGTACATACATGCATGCATGCATACATATTGCTTGCATTGTATGTATATATATAATAACATGTAATAATAACAATAATATTATTATATATATATATGTTGTATGGTGATATCATTCGATATTATAATAATATTGGCATGTGTATGTATAATAACGCAATATATATATAATCAATATTATATATATAATAATATATATATACATATAATAACATTAATATATATGTAATTGGCATTGTTTGTATATGCATTTGTATGCGTATGCATATGTATTATCTATGTATTGTATATATAATACAGCACATATTATTATTATGTATATATGCATATGCAATATATATATGTATTATGTATATATATATATATATATATATATATATTCATATATAATATATATGTATATTATATAAATATGTATATATATATATATATATATATATATATATATATATATATATATATATTGTGTGTGTGTGTATGTATATGTATTATATATATATATATATATATATATATATATATATATATATATAATAATAAAAAGATTGCGCTTTTTTTATAGGTTTGAATGCATGTTCGAGTAAAGAAGCGGTCTCTGAACGATGGATTCGATTTTATTTGTGTCCTAATTAGTATTCACAAGAATGGGGGACCTTGCACCAGATCTGGATCTGGATTTGGACTTAGATCTGGATCTGTCAATGGATGAGAGTGAAGACGATGACTACTCTTCTCACAAGTTGAACCCTGAGGTAGGTATTGTTTGTTCAGACGTTCTTTGCTTTATACGTGTATTATCGATGAGTACCAAATAGGTTTAAACTTCTGGAAAAGATCAAATAGGCTATCTGCTGCGTGAATATATGCGATGGGAGTAGGTCACCTTTAACTATATGCATGCATACATCTGATATGCTCATATCTATATGACACTCGAATCGAAATTTGATGTGTATCGTTTACTCCGCTAAAATCATATACCTATTCATGTACATACGTCTATGTATCGATTTGCACTTGTATGCATGTATATGCATGTATTTTTTACTCGAACATTTGGTTTGTATGATCTGAGAGTATCAGTCTTTGGGCTCAAAATCAGTTCCATATACATACATTTATCCATCCTGTCCATCCGTTGTGTGTGAGACCCTTATACTAGTTATTCATGTCAGTATCTGATACTCCCAAGACCATGTATGCATTGTAAGTATCAATGTATGTCTGCCTCGTTTCCATCACCAAATGTGGAAATAAAGCAGCTTGTATAATCGCTTACTTATTGTCAGAATGCCTACATGTCCCACTATATGTACATAATTTTTTTTATTAAACTATAAAATTTCGATTCAATATTATTCAGAAAATTTGATAACTTTGTGACTAATGAAATTATTTATTTGGCTAAATCAGGGGTTCAAAGCTGACCAATCAATGACAGACGGAGCTCATCTTTCGAAGGCGCCGCATGCAGAGATTGCGAGTGTGGCGGCAACAGCAAATGCGGTACGTACGTCGACTGCTGATCACAGACTTGTCAGATGTCTTGTTAGGATGCACATACGCCTTCGTGATAATTTGTATTAAAGAAATTTGCCTCTTCACGTGTAAAAAGGGACAAATTCTGTAGAAGTTCTCTTAGTATTGTCATTGTGTGTTGAGATTTTGAGTGTATCGCAGCAACGCGAAAGGGGTATGTTGCTGACTGCCAATCGGATACTTAACATATGGTTTGTATTTGAGCAAGAGTTGTGCACCTTCTTATGGATTGGTACTGAAGGGTACTGCACAATTATGTAGAAATAATCTTATTCGTTCTGGAAATACTCGGAGTATTGTGAGTTTGACCTTGACGGTGGTTATATCACAATGACATCTAGTATCATTTATCATCACGAAAAGTGTTCAATATATTTTGGTGTCAAATATACCAGTTATATTGGAACATGCTCAAATAGAATGTATATATCATTCCAATTTTCTGATAGAAATTTTCATTTAACAATTGTACAGAGTCCGACACCAGAAATCCAGGCATCCAGCGAGGAAACTTATGCGACCGCTACCGAGAAAAGATCTACTGTTTGGGATGCGACGAGCAGTTGCAAGCCTCGCTCATGCTCTACAAGCGTCGTCGAGTGTCCTACCAATAACTCCACGTGTTCTACAAACGGATATCAGAGCGCAACTACAACATTTGAATCCACAGAACACGCGGAACCAAGTTCACAGACTGCAACACCTAGTAGCTCAGTATGTTCTGACGGGGGCCTACTACAGCCGGATTATCGTATATCGGACAAATCAGACATGTATCAAAATAGAACTCTGGAGGAGGACTGGAATGCGGCCGACATTCTCCAGGTTTGTCCATCTCGATTTTCTCTTTATATAAATTGGTAGAACATATGTGTGTACAACGAATGGTCATTCGTTTCGTGTGAACGCTAATGTTGAGTTGCAAATAGTGATGGGGACGTGCTACTATTAGAGTCTCAGAGCTCAGACTCATACATCCGTGAACCATATATGTGTTAAGATTTGCAGGCTTCGTAAACGATGTTGTATATGTAATGGTTGGACGGGCGCACGCATTTTGTAAACAATTGCATCTACTGATAATCGCGTATGCTTCATCTGGTGTATTTGGTATGAGCACACTCTTCGTGATGGCGGGCTGTGAGTGGAGTTCTCTGAGATTTCTGCTGACGCTATCCGTTTTGTTGTCTACTCGACATTCATTCATCCTTAGCCTACTATTGTTGCATGCACGCATATACGTACACTTATGCTTTTTTCCTATGTAGGTACTCCTCAATCGCATACTTCTAATTTTGTATGAACTGGGATTCGTAATCAGAATTGAAGAATGTTTCGTGGGTGACGTATCGTCTTTGTCCTATATTGTAAATACAACATATTATTATAACTTACAAGTACCTTCACCCCTCTGCAGTCACTGTGCCACCCCCGGGCAAACCCAGCCACAATCCAACAACCAGATCTGGCCGCAAACTGTCCGGTCCTACTTAAAAGGGACGCATACATGGAAGCCAACCCATCATCAGAGACTCTGGGATACTGTGGGGATGGCCGTGATAGTTCTCCAGACAACAGTGATACACTACACAGCGCTAAGCGAGATTGCGATACATATATTGATACTGGTTCACTCAAGCGTATGCGCACCACGCCCTGCACCAGGAACGGTCAAGACAAGGCGGGACCGGACAGGGCCAGGCAAATCGCCTCGACAACGAGTGATTGTGGAGCCTCAAGTTTATATAGCAGGTCTAAGACGGATGGGTGTGCATATGGAGCTGATACAAACGAGTATGTGAATGCTGATACTACAAATGAGTGCGGAAACTCATTCAAGACACACGACAACGAGGCGCATATAGAAGGATATAATGCCCCAGTTGCCAGTGCCAGTGAGTCGGAGGGGTCTGTGATGGATAGCAGTGTGGACACTACAATAAGCCCTACATCAAGTCCACTCAACACTGCTGCTGAGATAGCCTCACCTATCCCGGCTGTAAGGAGCGGCTTCCCTTTCACTTTCGCACCCAAACGATCAGGTGTGAATGCATACGCATCTATTACTAGCACTTCGGCACTAACTACTAATAGGACACTGACATGGGACATCCCTACAGACGCAGATCTCCGCTTCAAACAGCCGTTTGACAGCGTATCCCCAGGTACAACTACGGTGGCCCCTGCTATGGCCCCGGTGTACGTGAGCACGCCTCGAAGTTCGGCTCCAGGTGTCCGGGCAAATTTATATGACCATTCCGATACAGGTTCACATGATCTAGTAGACACAAGTATACACGATCAAGGTCATCCAGATACATGTGTGCATGATCCTTTAAATACGAGCATACACGATCATGGTCAAGCTTCATCAGCTACACATACAGCCAGCAATTCGGTACATGTGACAGTGCCACAGGCAAAAAGTGTGCACGTGGGCTCGCATCTGGAGACGCACAGACACCCGAGTGGATATGGGCACAACACTGTGTGTTGCGAGACCCCATCGCTGTCGAATGTGCGGAAGTCGTTCACTTTCGATGGACATGTAACAGGGTCGAAGACGTCAGGTAGCGATGTTGTAAAAGGCGACAGTATAGGTAGCGATATTGTTGGTAGCAACGAAGCTTCTAGTGCATCTGTGAGTAGTAATAAGTCCGCCAGCGCAACTATGGGTGGCTTTATGACTCTAAGTGCAGCCATGCGTAGGTATAGTACTTTGATTGCGAGTTCTGGTAACCCCACGGGTGCTGTGGGTGGGAGCACTGTAGGTAGCCCTGGTATTTCTAGCTCCTTTGAAGGTGTATCGAATGCTTCGACAACAAGCTCAGAAAAGTCAAGTGCGAGCGAAATTGGACCTAAGCGTGCGAACGGATTTATGGGCGAATTCAATACGTCGAATGCAAGATCAAACGAACCTATGAGTGGCTCCGTTCCGTCGAGCGTTAGTAATCCGTCTAAATATAGTTTGCAGGGAGTAGATTCCAAATCTTGTACGCCATCAGCCAGTGGATTGAATGGTGTGTTTGTGTATTTGTGTGACCCATCATTCTGACCTACTGCAATATTAA
>LUCW03000988.1:7500-12500 GCA_001586965.3 Sphaeroforma sirkka | reverse complement strand
GATGCTACGGCCGGTGGTGCTGTCGGTGGCAGTACTGGTGCGCCCGATGGTCGACAAGAGCGGGACACGACTCCGATGCGTCAAAGGTGTGTGACGAATATATATGTACGCGCGCACACACACACACATACAAACACACACGCGTATATACATGCCTATATATATATATATGTGTGTGCGTGTATATATATATATATATGGGTGTGTGTGTATACGTATCTATGCGTATCTATGCCAACTCTAGAAATACATATATGTGTGCGTATATCTATTTTTATCATCTCTGCTTTCGCTTTTTTTTTCTGTAGTTTAAATCCTGAAATGACTGCGAATGAAGCTATAAAAGTAAGTCCACATCTTTCATGACCACCTTCCCCCTCACACTTCCTCGTAGAACCCAAGCGGAGCTGAACAAGCGGATTATCGACGGTATCACAAAGTACGGGGCCATGTCGTCTTCTACCAAGATAGACGTATTCGTACAGCGGTTAAGGGATGCCTGGGCTATCAACCCACATGAGAAGGTGGTAGTATTCTCTCAGTTCGTGGGATTCCTGAAGATTGTGGAGTCTATCCTGCAACGTGAGGATGTGGACACTCTAATGTATAACGGCTCGATGTCGATAGCCGGTATGTTTGTGGGACATTTATGTTGATTTCAGTTAACTGACGAGTGACTTCATAGTATCAACTATGCTAGTTTCACACAACAACAATCAAACTCGTGCATCTTCTATCGTGGCACGTATTCTGTGTCAATTGACTCAATTTGAATATCAATACCGAATCTCAGATCGTTTAAAACTCCTACTATCCTAAGTCAACCCTGATATCACGCCCCTCGTAAGTTAATTTTAAATCTCAAGTTTCCAGACATCCGATCATTCTCACACTTGCAGCTAGACAGGACTGTCTGAGAGAGTTTGAGCACAACCCAAGAATTCAGGTTTGCTTGATGTCGCTAAAGTGCGCTTCGATTGGATTGAATATGACGTTCGCGAGCCGAGGGTTCATCATGGACCTGTGGTATGTATCTGTGAGAAATTGATATTCCCATATATATATATATATATATATATATATATATACGAATTGAAGGTAAGTGCCTTTATTAGTATTGAGCCATGTATGTATATGCACACACTTCTTGCTCCCCGATTGGCACATTTGCTTGCCACTTAGATCGACAGAAAACTCACGCTGCATCAGTGAAGCGAGATGTATACCGGTTCAATATGTATCAATTAGTAGTCTGTGTTTTCACCTACTGGTTGTTTCGCCACATACTGTAATTGAGAAATGGCCCTCCAGGTATGAAGTGCTCTTTGAGTATTCAGCCAAGCTAATGTCAATACGAGAGTGTTAACTCGTTTCCCTATCCTGCACCATTGATTGAATAAGGTGGAATCCCAGTGTTGAGGAACAAGCAATGGACAGATTATGGCGGATAGGACAGCAGAATGAAGTCAGTATCCATCGGCTGGTAATAGCGGGCAGTATTGAAGAACGCTTGATAATTATACAGGAGGAGGTATGGTATATTGTACGCTCAGGGTATCATATCTTCTAAGTCCGTAAGCATATTTTTACCAGTTAAACTACATGACGTGCGTGTCGATTGGACCGCGATTAAAGTCAGTGTATCCTTGGGGTTCATATCTAAGCCTGTATGCGTTTTAAAACTGAAGGGATCAGAATGCATCAGTATTCTATACCAATCATATTCATTGACGTGTGCGTAGTTCGTAAAGCGGTTGTGGTATCGATTCACGCTTCTCGTGTATAGTGGGTATCGACCGTGTGCGGGTATTCTTGTTTTGAAATCTAAGTATTGCAAAGAAGAGCAAGGTGTTCCAAGGCAGTACAAGGTCTTCGGGGCGCTTGCACATCAGCAGTTGTAAGAAATCCCGAAACTCCCCCAGGTTATTATTAAAGATATAGGTTACAGAATATGTAAGTTGCTCCATCGTGATACAGCATACACATTATTTGTCCTGTACTGGATTGTGTACTCGTAAGTATTGCTATGATTGTAGATTCGCACCTCGGACTTTCATAGTACAGCTTGATACCTCGTAGATTAAGCTCAAGAATAATCTCACCCTGCTTGTTCAGATGGCACAACAGTTGCAGTGTGTACTGACACTGCAACACGTAGGCACACTACTTTATATACAGTTGTACTATCGTAGTATGATTTGATCCTTTGTTGGAGATTTTCCACATAGTGTTCACTATCTCATAATAGCTTAGAATCGTTATTAAGGTCAGGTCTTTTCATTCTCATAATAACAAGCATAACGTGCATCAACGTAGGAATGGAATCGCTATTAGAGTTTGGATTCAGGTTTCTTCATTTTCGTAGAAACTGATTAGTGCGTTAACACGTAAAATTGGATTGGGTGTCACAATCCGTTTGTCGAGCTTACACTCTCGTAAAAACCCGTATTTGTGTACTAGGTTGGATGGTTGCTTTTGTAGTACATTCAAATACTTGGTACAGTCTGCTCACCTTTTAATGTAGGTGTAAGAGTACATGCAAGGTTTCTGTTCAAGATTGTGTCGTCAGCTCTTTCAATGGACAATACTTCCTCGTAGCAACTTGTGTCAGTGAATTAGGAGGCAAAGGGGATATCAATGTCATCTTTACGAATATATGCATATTAACAACACACACACAAACATATATATATTATATATGTATATATATATATATATATATATATATATATATATATACATACATATATATATATATATATATATATATATACATATATGCATGTGTATATATATATATATATATATATATATATATATATATATAATATGTATTATATATATATATATATATATATAATATTATTATTATATATATATATAATATTAATAATATATATTATTATTATTATGTTATATGTATGTATTACAATAATAATGGCATGTATGCCAATACATATTACCATGAATATGTAATAATACAATATTACTATGCATGTATATGTATTGAATATTAATAATATGTATTGGCCAATAATAATATATTGTCTATGTAACAGCAATAATAATAATAATAATATGTTAATGTATTGATTGGCAACATATTATTATACCAATAATTGCAATGCATATTACAGTATGCATGATAATACAATATTTATGTCATATAATAATATTGCCACGCATTGTTATACACGTATACATGATTGTTGCCACGTACAGTGTGTGTAACAATAATACGCACACAATAATACGGCCAATAATATTATTATTGGCCAATATTGATACATTATTATGGCATTAATGGCCATAATAATAATTATATATTGATGATATATAATGATTATGCCATTATACATGTATGGCACATTACGTTGACGTGTATGTACGTACACGCGCATATATTGTATGTATTATTATGTATGTATACATGCATTATTATATATGTATTATTATTATATTATTATTACCATGTGTATATGCAACATTGTACAATATATTATTATATGCATATATATATTATTATATATATATATATATATATATATATATATATATGATATATATATATATATATATATATATATATTACATATGTATATGTATATAATATATATATATATATATATATATATATATATATATATATATATATATTATTGATGATGATGTGTGTGTGTGTGCGTGTTGATGTGTGTATGTCAATATGTATAATATAAATATATGTACATATGTACATATACATAAATATGTATGTATTTAGTGTCTATTTGTCTAGCAAACGTATGAATTGGTATATTCGTATCGTCAATCTAATTCCTGTGTTCGCCTGACTCGTAGAAACGTGGGTTGGTTGCCGCCGCATTCGGTGACCAGGGCAGCGACACTGTACGAAAAGCTAGTAGTCGATTGACGCTCGAGGATTTGAGGTTCCTGTTTATGGGCACGCGCGATGAGTACTTCGACACCCATCTGGATTCACTCTAGCTTGACTGGAGATGGCTGCGTGTACTATATAGTTTGACTGGAGATTGCTGCGTGTACTATACTTCTCATCATTCGCGTAAATGGATTCGTGCACTCGGCATACAGCCTGTGTTTTTACATGATCCGGCTCAATTTGTAGCGGACGCCGAAGACAAAATAAATAATTCTAGAATATTGGCCTGGTATTATTTATGGGTGTCATATTGGTCACAGGGACCGCTGCAACGTGCCGAGTGCTGAAGTGTACCGTGGAGGTGACGTATGCAATGACTTGGAGTCTGTACTAAGCAGTTAAGCACATGCATGGAATATTCGAAGCTAAACCCATCTCACAGACTTATACGCTTTAGTTGTGTAACTTACATTTCGTAATATGACGCGAACTATAATATGTATTGAGTAAACCAGGCAATTGTATCCGCTACATATCTCATTGTCGGATCGTGCAGCTTCGCTTAGTAGTACACTTTAGAATGCCTTTGTAGAAAGCCAAAAAAAATAAGTGATATAATGTGATATGATAGTATGTGTTGTGACGCACAGCCATATGAGTACCTTCTGTTTCGTGCACGCGGAGCCTTTGCTATATTCCTCGATTCCTTATCGCTTACGCCACTCACTGAAATCGAGCAGGGTTGTGTCAGATAAGGCTGTCTCACTGTCCACAACATTAAAATCAAAGTAAACGACGATCAAAGATGCCTTCACATACGACGACACTTTCTAACCTCATTGAGCGACACCATGAAGATATCTGGCAATGATCACCTCTGATACGCACGTGCAAGTTGATATTGAGAAGGATAGCTTTCATTCATTGTTGCTTCCACCTCGAAATAATGATCGAAATTCACTATACACATGTCCCTTGCTTTCTCGACGTCAGGCACATGGACTGAGCTCAGTGTACTAATCGTTCTCGTCTCTTTCTCATACACTTGCGGATAAGGCTTAAATGACATAATAATGATCTTCAGAAGTTCTTTGTTCACGCATTTCACTAAGGATACTTC
>LUCW03000988.1:0-2500 GCA_001586965.3 Sphaeroforma sirkka | reverse complement strand
ACCTGTGGCATTTTGGCACCGACTTCCCGACGCCAATGCCCAAGCTTCAATCTATACTTGTCTAAATGCGATGCCGATCGGAATAATCGCAACTCGACACCACAGATCGTGCTTAATAAAATTGACATATTAAATCACTTTCATACAATACAATGTCCACTCCCCTACTCACACTAGACAAAAGGAAACAAATGAATTCAACAAATATAGATAGGCATTCGCAGTGCAGCCCAACACAAAGTGCGCAAAAGGTGCGATAATTTTAGGAATGAATATGTACATGGCATAGACTGATAACTTGCGGTAAGATATACATTCACTGTTTAGCGAGTAAGTGTTGACTTACCAATTAGGTTCTTAAGATCATTTGAATAGTTCGCCGTCACATGTTCAAACGCCCGTGTCTGGAAATGGCATACAAGGTGTGAACAAGTTGAGACTATGTATATGGGTCTAAGATAGTCTGAAGTCCACAATATTGAAAATGCATTTTGATACTTGAACGGAAGCAACGATTTACATTTTGATACAAAAACTGAACTGAAGCATATAAAATACATGAAATCGGCCAGGACGCTCGTGGTACTGATCTGGGAATTACAGCAAACCCAATATACCGAGGCCAAAATTGCAACTATATCATGCGTCATAAATGCCGATTATCTCACCAACGTTGAAATTCGAGAATAACTATATACCAGGTTTTCTTAGTATCCATCACAAAATGATACCCATTTCACAGAATCATCGAAGACTGGTAACCAATACATTCCAAATTTCGAAATGTGCATCACAAATGAAAATTTTTCACAAAATTTGTCACAAATAGAGATGGTCACATACCAGATTTTCCTGCTGTACCGCTATTAAAGAACCGCACGCCAACGCCAATACCAGTCGTCCTAGAGCCGCCAAATCTTCTTGCTATAAAATTCAAAGTCAGAGAAGAATTGAACAAGTTACTAGACCACAACAGGTACGAGCGAGCAATATTCCTATCATTTGCCACATAACTACTAAACTCGGATCTCCAGGCTACCGGGTACACAGTTCGAAGTCGGGGAGAAAAGTGTACAATTTAGTGCAACAGGCACAGATGGGTGTCTTGAAGTTCGTATTCTCTGCTGCGATAAAGTAACCGTTTGCTAAGAAACTTAATATATATATATATATATGTGTGTGTGTGTGTGTGTGTGTGTGTGTGTGTGTGTGTGTGTGTGTGTGTGTGTGTGTGTGTGTGTGTGTGTGTGTGTGTGTGTGTGTGTGTGTGTGTGTGTGTGTGTGTGTGTGTGTGTGTGTGTGTGTGTGTGTGTGTGTGTGTGTGTGTGTGTGTGTGTGTGTGTGTGTGTGTGTGTACGTGTGTGTGTGTATGTATATATATATATATGTACGTACGTAATGTATGTATGTAATGTATGTATGTATGTATGTAATGTATGTACGTATGTATGTGGTATATGTATGTAATATATTATGTATGTATGTATGTATGTATGTATGTATGTATGTAATGGCGTATGTATGTGGCATATTGTAATATATATATAAATATATATATATATATATATATATATATATATATATATATATATATATATATATATATATATATATATATTATATATATATATATATATATATATATATATATATATATATATATATATATATATATATATATATATAATTTACATACACACATATACATATACATAATATATATATATATATATATATATATATATATATATATATATATATATATATATATATATATATATATATATATATATATACATAATATACCTGCAAGTGGGACGTCATCTGTTGTTGTTGCTGCATGTTCTCAAAGTTGAGCACGTCGAATACGCCAACACAGTTGATTCTTATCCGATTACGTCCCGTGACTAAAATTTTGGAGGGCTCGATCACTCGACAGGCCATCCCTGCGGCATGTATCACCCTGTAAAGCAGACAATAGAATAACCATTTGTAGCACAAGTAGGTCGCATACATTGTAAGATCAAAAACCTATGCATTCCCATAATCGGATGAGCACAGCCCAAAGATGTTCTATCAGGGCTGTTTTGCGAAAACGTGACATTGACACAGAACTATGGTCGTTGATGCGACGACATGGACAGTTCGTGAACACACTGAAGCGTTGTCTCGAATCACTGTCTCTGATCGACATAGAGATTGTACATAATATTAATACATCAGATATATACATATATATCCAATACAGTAAATACTATGCCAAATATATTTTATATTATGTCGGATATATTATATATCATGTATACTTAACACCGTACTTACCTTAGCGCCGACGTGAGCTGAATTACATACGACCACAACACGGACTCTTGCATCATCTGCGACTTCGCTCCTTCGAAGTACAAAGCCTTCAGTGTGGTGGAATTGGCAAAATAATCGTACACAAACACCAGCGCTGTAGGAGTCGCAATCAAGAGATAAGGTGTGAAGTGATATATAT